>JAJAGP010005077.1:0-38146 GCA_025084515.1 Ancistrus triradiatus
AGAAGTTCAGTGAGGATCTCTGAATGATCCAGTGTTGACCTAAATGACTGATGATGATAAATAGAATCCACCTATTCTATTACAATTTCATATCTTTATGGCCTGAAATGTGGCAAAATGTTGAAAAGTTCAAGGGGGCTGAATACTTTTGCAAGGCACTGTATATATCTATATAGGTTTCATGACTGAAATACCTATATTCCATACATTTCTGTTCTTTTCTGTCAAATGACAGAGAGAAAATGATCAAAATAGATTAAGAAAGAGTTGCTAAGACAGTGTGACTGATGACTGAAGGGAGAACAGACCTGGGGTCAAAAGTCGGTTCTCTTGGCTGGGAACCAGCAGGTGATAGTGGGCATCTCTGTGCCAGCTGGCAGCTTTTTCTTCCATCTGTGGAGGTGTAAAGAGCAGTGTGTGCGCTAATCTCAGAGTGTGGGTTAATTTCAGCCAGCACTGCCTGCACCAGGCCAGATTTACACACACCTGCCAGCTGCCGGGGCATTAGCATGCTCTCCCAACCATAGTGAAGATTCTGAGTTCATGTGCTTGTTAGGTGGTGCCACTGGGGAAGTCAATCACAACAGTCGTTGCCTTTAAGTGTACTGAAGAAGTTAGCTAGTAACCTGACCTGATATATCATAAAGGGAACTTATATAGTAATTCAAATAGCACATGTACAGTAGGTTGCACAAGGTCTAGCAAAAACTTACAATAAATAGAAGAAATATTGGTATTTTCATTGTTTTATTTCAACACTGAACAAAACTATCTTCAGGATCAAACAAAATTGATATGGAAGCATCTTAGACTCTATTTACCCTGCTACAAAATCAACAAAGATTAACATATGTTGTGTTCTGGATGTTGGTCAATCAGCAAGATTCGTTTCTGCTAGTTAGTGCTGGTTTTGTGCCAGGTTAGGTGGTGAACTCACAGATGCTTTCTGATCTTGTTGATAAAGCTGGATGACCAGCCTAAAAGTGTCCATGCTTGTCCTTTTTTCAGTCTGTGTTTAGCATACTAGCTTCACTATTCAAACATTCTATTCGTATGTTGTGTTCGGTTGGGTGGTGTGAGCAGTGTCCCTGTAGTAATATTTAAAAATGTTTTTTATTGTCCAAAACCTATGTTTAATCCCATAGTCATGTCTAAAAATCTTGTGGGAAACTTTCCTAAAAGGGCTCATGCTGTTGTATCAGAATAGCGATGGCAAACTCTATAATAATATCCATATTGTGGCTGTAATTTAGGATGTCCTCAAACTTTTGGCTATATAATGAATCTGTGATTTGTAAACCAAGTGTACTTTGTTAACAAACATTCTGAATGGGTCTATACAAAGTTGTCCAACAGCAATGTTTACAGCAAATCATTTTTAATTACTACTATCAGTAAAATGACATCATTGTATTCCTAATTAGAGTAATAACAGACTATAAAAGGCTACTAAAACAGTCTATTAATGTCCTTGAAGTACTACAAGAGTTTAATGGCCTGATTTTACTAGTGAAAACACCACAGCAGTTACAAAGCAGATTAAAGTCGCAGAGCAGATTAAAATCAGAAGGCTTTTCTTTTGCAGATCTTTGGCACCAGTGTAGGAAAGAGGATGCCATTTGAGGCCCAAACACACATAAGCAAGACTTTCAACCATACACATTAAACAGATTGAAGTTTCAGTCCTCAATAATATGGAAAGCCAAAACAGATTATGGATGGCACAATGACACAGTGGTAAATGTGGTCACCCCACAACTTCACAAGACCAAAGTTTGAGTCCCAGCAGTTTGTTCTCCCCCTGTCTGTGTGGGTATCCTTCCACATTCCAAAAACATACACCTCAATTGGCTGGAACCCTAGCTAGTGTTGGTTCCAACCTTATCTCTGTGCTGCCAGTTAAGCCCCACACATCCCTAAATTGGATTACAGTGGGGCAAAAAAGTATTTAGTCAGCCACTGATTGCGCAAGTTCTCCTACTTTGAAAGATGAGACAGGTCTGTAATTTTCATCACAGCTACACTTCAACTATGAGAGACAAAATGAGACAAAAAAATCCTGGAAATCACATTGTAGGATTTTTAAAGAATTTAATTGTAAATTATGGTGGAAAATAAGTATTTGGTCAATAACAAAAGTTCAGCTCAATACTTAACATAACCTTTGTTGGCAATGACAGAGATCAAACGTTTCCTGTAAGTCTTCACCAGGTTGGCACACACTGTAGCTGGTATTTTGTCCCATTCCTCCATGCAGATCTCCTCTAGAGCAGTGATGTTTTGGGGCAACACGGACTTTCAACTCCCTCCACACATTTTCTATGGAGTTGAGGTCTGGGAGACTGGCTAGGCCACTCCAGGACATTTTTACAGAGCCACTCATTTGTTGCCCGAGCGGTGTGTTTGGGATCATTGTCATGCTGGAAAACACACAACCATGTTCCATCTTCATGCTTTCACTGATGGAAGGAAAAAAAAAAAAAGTTTTTGGCTTAAAATCTCACGATACATGGCCCCGTTCATTCGATCAGTCGTCCTGTCCCCTTTGCAGAAAAAACAGCCCCCAAAGCATGGATGTTTCCACCCCATGCTTCCAAAACACGACGAGTTGAGTTTTTACCAAAAAAGTTTCTATTTTGGTTTCATCTGACCACATGATATTCTCCCAATCCTCTTCTGGATCATCCATATGCTCTCTGGCAAACTTCAGACGGGCCTGGACATGTACTGGCTTAAGCAGGGGGACACGCCTGGTACTGCAGTATCTGAGTCCCTCTCTGCGTAGTGTGTTACTGATGGTAGCCTTTGTTATTTTGGTCCCAGCTCTCTGCAGGTCATTCATCAGGTCCCTCCGTGTAGTTCTGGGATTTTTGCACATCGTTCTAATGATCATTTTGACCCCACGGGATGAGATCTTGCGTGGGGCCCCAGATCGTGGGAGATTATCAGTGGTCTTGTACGTTTTCCATTTTCTTACAATTGCTCACACAGTTGATTTATTCACACCAACCTGCTTGCTTATTGTAGATTCACTCTTCCCAGCCTGGTGCAGGTCTACAATTTTCTTCCTGGTGTCCTTCGACAGCTCTTTGGTCTTGACCATGGTTGAGTTTGGAGTCTGACTGTTTGAGCCTGTGGAGAGGTGTTTTTTTCACAGATAACGAGGTCAAACAGGTGCCATTAATACAGGTAACGAGTGGAGGACAGAAGAGCATCTTAAAGAAGAAGTTACAGGTCTGTGAGAGAGACTGACTAAATACTTTTTTGCCCCACTGTAAGTGGTATGGAAAGTGAGTGAGTGAAAATATGCAACATTCTCTATACTCTCTGTACAGATTCACAGCCTAGTTTGCCTAAACACAGGTTACATATGAACAAATATGTAAAATGCTTGACGTTTAATGAGAGCTTCAGTTTCAGGGTGCAACCAAAAGATACCTAAAAATGGAAAATTCTATTAATTTGAAAATGCAGTAACTAACTGTAACTAAATTAAGCCACTGAGTGATGACTTGACTTTGAAATGGTCCATACCCTTTAGCTCAGTGTCATATGTCAGAGGTTATTGGTTTTAATTGTCATTTTTAATAACAGCAGCACCTCTGCCTTATACTCCCAACCCTCTTGAGATTAGATTAATATGTAAAGTATGTGTGAAGTATGCAAGTGTGAATTGATTTGGGTTTATTTGGGAAAATCCAATTATCAATAGCATAATAGAAAAATCAAATCAGAGGGAGGCACAGTAATCAGAAACAAAATTAAGTCTAGATAAGGGTGAACACTAGACAAGTACCAGAAAAAGTAAACAAGGAATAACACAAACTAGTACTGAGTAACTTAAGAAGGCACCAATAGCTCATAGTGAGCAACGGGTCATAAAGTGTTTAAATACTCCTCTTAATTAAGATTAAAAAGGAAGTCTCAAGACAGGTGTGGACAACACTTTCATTGAGTGTGTTTCCATGCATTTAATAATCAGATCATAGCTGAATTATCTGATTATTCAAGTGGTCATGTAAATAGCATCCACTGATCTAATTCAGATTAAGAAATCCGATATAGACAGCTACATTTTAATCGGATTTCACATAACATTTATACCGATATTACCTGATTTCAATCGCTTTTCTCAGTCTGCACAAGTATAACCGACACGGTTGCCAGGTCTGCTTATTATAAAAACTTGACTTTATTTGAACTCTTTTTCCATTAATCTGTGGGTTTTTTTCCTCACAGGATCTGGCAACCCATTAAACACACCACAGAATTAAAGGCAGTTAAAGGGATACCGAGCATTTTGTGGAGACTCTGAAATGCGTTATATATTCAGGAAAATGAAGAATTTGATTATTTAATATTAAAGTTTGAAGTTTAAGTCACATCTTTCTGTGAAATTATTGGCTGGATGTAAAGTAGAAATCCGATTATTACCTGAGTTATGTTTTACATTACCTGATTACTGAAATCCATGTCAACTCGTTGATCGGATTACTGATAAATCTGATTTTCTGCCGTTATTGGATTATTAAGTGCATGTAAACACACTCAATGATTAGACAATGGGCAGAGACAAAAACCACTAGAAATACAGTACAAACAAAAACATGAGTAGACCTTGTGGTGGGAACCACAGTGGTGCTTGAAAGTTTATGAACCAGAATTTTCTGAAAAATATGACCTAAAACATCATTAGACCTTCATACAAAGTCTAACAGTAGATAAAGAGAAAGAAAACGTAGACAAACAAATGAAACAGAATTATTATACCTGGTCATTTATTTATTAAGGAAAAAGATCCGATATCACATATTGCTATTATCAATCAAATTGGTTAAATATTAGTTTGTATACCCACATATGAATGCAGATGCATGCCAGAACTTAGGCCTGTGTTCCTGAATGAGGTGTTTAACACTGTTTAAAAGGCAGTGGATATGTGCGGATGAATAAACAGAGCTGTAATAGCAGAAGGACTCCGTATTTATTTTTTATCTTAAACACCACTTGTTTGCCAGGAAGAATGAATATTGACTGTGAAATTGGGATCAGGGGAGACGCATGCCAGCGCTCTGGCTTATCTGGGCACAGCAGGAGGACAGTCGGCCGTTATCGGCTCGGTGCAGGAACGGCAGCACACTCCAATGCTCTCCAAACCGCCACACCACCTTTGTGTCGGGCTAGAGGCGCCTGTTTACCTCTCACTGCCTTGATATTCCTATTAGACCTGCTCCTATTTACTGTATTTACTAGCTTCCCTTTCTGCCACAGGCATGCATTCTCTCTCTTTCATATCTCACTCTATCTCACTCTCTCTCTAGTTTGCTCACTCTATATTTGACCCTTTCTCTCTCTGATTCTTTGACTTTCTCCCCACTAGTCTCTGGATTGAACTTGGCTTTGTCTTTCATGATACACAATAACAGGTCACAATGACAGGTCATTTTCAGTTCATCTGCCTTTACTTGGCCATACTTTGACCTCTGTCTCAGCTGGCTGACTTACTTGGCCTTTTCTCGCATGAGAACAAAAACTTTTGTTTGTCTCTGACTGCCAAACATACTACTATACCACTGGCTGACCGTAGCTGTGTAGTTCCTCTACTTAACCTTCCCACAACCTCGTCACTGGCTTATTGTACTTTGTACTTACCGTGTGTATGCAGGTTAGGCATACAGGTGGTTAGCTGTCACCTCACTGCTCCAGAGATCCCTGGTTTGATTTTCAATCTGGTAGGTTTTCTCTTTGTACTCCAGTTCCCTCCAACATAAAGAATACAGAAGACTAAATTGAAAAAAAACCTCACCATGGAATTGAATAAAATTGTATATGTATGAATGTAATGATGATATATGTAAGTGATTACAGTATTAGAGCAAAAAGATAAGTATATTGTGGAAAACTGTACAATTGAAAGAAGGCTCCAGTACCCTGTTAGGCCACCTTTAGCCTAGATACAAATGAGAAACAGTTGGGCATGGAGGCATGCAAGTTCTGTATGGTATCCTGGGCCACGTTTTTCCCAAAGATGTTGCAGCTGTAGATCCTGTACACTCGTAGGTTGTCGAAGCTGGCCTCCCAGCTAGTCCCAGAGACATTCATGGGAAAGTCTTGCTGTGTGTGGATGAGCATTATCCTACTGAAAAATGCCAGTGGGAAGCCCTGCCATAAGAGGCAACACATGGCCACAGGATGTTCTGCACATGTCACTGATTTGTTAGTGTCCCTTGTATCACAACTAGGGGTGACCAACAGTCATATGCGATGACTCCCCAGATCACCACACCACCAGTTGGGGCAGTGTGTTGCTCCACAGCAAATTGAAGGATTGAAGCGATCACCATGAGGCCTCCATAATTGACCCTGACCTTTGTCAGATCCCAAACAGAAACTGGATTCATCACTAAAGACAATATGGTCCCAGTCCATAGCAGTCCAGGTTTCTCATTCACAACACCACTACAAATGAAGGTGACGGTAGCACAGAACCACTGCTCCCAACACCTCCTAACAGCTAGATCAGAACTGCCTACATAGTGGACAATTCTTCAAAACGTCCTGTTTCCACCCCGTCCATCCTGTTTCTCTCAGTTCAATGATGCGCCCCCTCTCAAAGTCTGTAAAGTGGCCCAAATATCTCACCAGTCAGCGATCTCTCACCCAAGTTACCCAAAAGTAGCATCTGAGAGCCTTTTTATTGGACAGCAGGGAAACACTTTTACATCCTCTTGTGGCCCCATTGTCTAATCTGACCATTTACATATCTGCCTGAGACAGAACTGAATGCCGAGTTTTCCAGAAATCCGACATTTCTATCTGGAGGTGTTATTTTTTTTGTTCATGAGTATAACTGGCTGCAATAATGTAGTTTCCCTTTTCAAGTACTGATATCATTTAAATGTCACATATTATCCCCCTTTTCCAAACACTACATATTTTTCCCATGAACTACAATGTCTGTGAAATGCTTTGGTCAAAAGACCCCAAGGATCCATGGCCAAAGCATCATTTGGTCTAAAAACTGCATTTCAGAACATTCAGTTTTGAGTACCCATTCCATTAATGCTTCCTATAATGTGCCAAAGCTTCCACCTCCCCTCCAGTGATTCACAGCAGATCTTAAACAAGTTGGGAATAAATCAGTGGCAAACAACACTCAGGAGACATCTTATACTCTCATTTTTTCTTACATTAAACTTAAAAACTAATACAATTTCCGTAATTATGGATCCTTCTCCAAATACCACCATTTGTAAAGCAGGCCAACAGGCCAGTAGACACCACAGCTCATACAGGTTTACACCATATCCCCCAACGCCTTGGTCAGCCCAGGACTTATGTAAGAATTTCTTTCTGGATTTCTGCTCAGCATTCAACACCATCATCCCAGAACTGCTTCATCACAAACTCATCCAAATATGTGTACCCCACTGAACCTGTAAGTGGATAAAAAAAATTCTTCACTGGGCAGCAGTAACTTAGTTTGGCAGACACCAGTCAAGCACCTCTCAGCACTGGGGCACCTCAAGGGTGCATGCTCGACCCACTGCTCTTTTCACTAAACACAAATGACTGCACCTCCATGGACCCATCAGTCAAATGCTGTAGTTCACAGACGATGCCATTATCACTGGTCTTATCCAAGATCATGATAAATCTGCTTACAGACATGTTGGTGCTTTGGTACAGTTACAACAAATTAGGCCTGAACATGTTGAACATATTGGAAATGATCATTGATATTATGAGCAGTCCTCCTCCTGTGCTATCCATAACTAACCTGACCAAAACTTTGGTGTCTATAAAGTCCTTTACGTTACTGAAGACCATTAACTCAAAAGACCTGAGGTAGAATAAAAACAAGTCCACTGTTGTAAAAGCCCAGTAGAGGATTACTTCTGGTGAGAGTTAATGGAGCTTGACCTGCCACATGAACTTCTGGAGCAATTTTACAGAGAGTCTGTATTCACCAACTGAATGTCTGTCTAGTGCAGCTCTGCCACTAAACACAACACTCACAAATTACAGTGTATCATCCCATCTGCAGAAAAGACCACTGGTGTTAAAATGTCTCACTGAACTGTACACCACCTCATCTCTGGAGACCCCTCACACCCAGGCCACCACCAGTCCCAATACTGCCGGTAGTAATTGGAATATGAAGGCTAAAACGTCTAGACTACAGAAAGTCTAGAAGGCTAAATGAAGGATAAACAGCCAAATGAAGCCAAATGAAGGCTAAAACATCTAGACTACAGAAAGTTTTTTTTTTCCCACAAGCCATCATCATGATGAGCAATAACAGTACATAAGTTGTTTTTCACACCTCTCTCGATTCTGCTTATTTGCACATATACTGCACCCTTGATAAATGTTAGATCATTATTCAGCTTTTGTACATACCTTAATTATTCTTTCCATTTCCAAGGTAAGCCGAACACACCAGCAGTTCTCAAGCCATGGGTGGAGATGCTCATTCTAATGACTAGAAGTGTGACGTATGAAACTGACACAAATCTGAGTGGCTTGTTGAATCCACTGTTTTCTGACCTAGTCAGCTTGTCTGATTTCACAAGCACTCCAGATTCCCAGATATGTGCACAAGTACTGTAAAAGTCAGATTGAAAAACATGTCTCCTTTGATGGAATTTGGTTACATCTTATTATCATCAACCTGATTATAATTAAGCAAAATGTGCATTGTACACAATATGCATCACAGCTAGTGTGTAGTAGACACAATACACACATGGGCTGGACGTTTACACTTTTGTTCCCAGAACACACCTGCATGTAACAGTCAAGTTACAGTATAATACGACCAATTGTTAACTATTCCCAGGATCAGTGTATGTGTGTGTGCGTGTCTGTGAGCATATGTTAGAGTGTGTCTGTACTGTATGTGTGTACAAACATGTATCCACTGGGAAAGGGGAAAGGTACTCTGCTTTGGAGGCTGGTTTCCAGCTCCCTTTTGTTGTTGGTTTTTCTCTCCCCACTCTAGACCATCTCAGGAGAATCATACACAAGCGCACACAAACACACACACACCCACACACACGACTCACTGTTCTGGTGGTGACACTGACATGATTACTGTAGCTAATTAATGCTACACCTACACCTAACCTTAACCTCAGTAACCTAATGGGGATATTTTGACTTCTTTTTCCAAAGAAAATTGCAGTTAAAAAACACTTTTCCCTTTGGGCACCAGCAAAATGTCCCCACAAGGTAAAGAATATCAGATCTTTCTAAACTTGTGTAGACATTTGGTCACCACAATGAATATAAACATGACCCACACATACACACTCAGTTACACAAAAACTCAGATGCATAGTTTATTAAACTTTAAACTTTGTTTAATAAATGGGTACAGTTTGTACCCATTGCTATAAAGAGTTTGTGACGGTTGCTTTGTCTGGAGAGCTTTGATACAAGTCATCCAAACTGGTTCAGTGAACAGGACCAGGGGTTCAGTGTACTCATCGGCCTTCCCAAGAAGAGAAAGTCACAAAAAGACCTCGTTATATCTCTGTAGACTTACGTTTTTAGTTGAAGGTAACTGGACTTCTTCTTGGTTGTTGAAGATGTTCCACCTGTCATCCGAAAGGCTTCTTCAGTTCTAGAAACTGATGGGGAGTCCCAGGCATTTAACTCTAGTAGAGTTGTCACCTTGGGGGGTGGTCCTGACCCATGTTGACAACATGAGTTGTTAGGATCATACGAGCCAAGGTGTGATCCATTAGTGAGTCGTTGACAATCCCACTAGGGTTAAATAGTAAAGTCAAGTAAGATCTATTTATATAGCGCTTTTTACAATGGAGCATTGTCTCAAAGCAACTACAATTTTAGATTATCTCCTAATATCTACGTCCAATCCCAAATTGAGCAAGTCTAGGGCAACAGTGTCAAGGAAAAACTCACTAAGCTCAAAAAGGGATCCAACCTCTTTGGGTGGCATAGGTGATAAATTAAGAATTAAACTAATTTATCTGAACTAATAAGTCTTGGAGTGACAGTTCAAATAAAATGTAAAATATGCACATCGGCATTAAGTAGTCCGATACAGAGTCA
This sequence comes from Ancistrus triradiatus, assembly GCA_025084515.1. NCBI lineage: Eukaryota > Metazoa > Chordata > Actinopteri > Siluriformes > Loricariidae > Ancistrus > Ancistrus triradiatus. Next base: position 10,081 of record JAJAGP010005077.1, read on the forward strand.
CTACAGGATCCTGAGTATAAGCAGGAAAGTTGTTGCCAGCAAATTTGTCCCCAACCAACCGGAGGAGGGAGAGAGAGCCATCGCAGCCCCCCAGTTCAGCCAGACCGCCCACCAGACACTCCCGGCCAAAGGACAAGGCAGGCAGGCCATACATGACTCCAGACTCCGGCCCCAGTGACCCAAGCCATGCATCCCGGTCTAAATCTAGTCAAAAGCCTGTGTTAAAATAGGTATGTCTTTAGCCTAGACTTAAAATTTTGGAGAGTGTCTGAGTCTCGAACAAAAGTGGGGAAGTTTATTCCATAGTTGGGGGGCCATGTATGAGAAAGCCTTCCCCCCTGCTGTGACTTTTTTAATTCTAGGAACTAAAAGAAGTCCTGCACCCTGTGAACGAAGTAGACGAGTTGGATAGTAAAACTCTAAGAGTTCACTCAGATAATGTGGGGCCAGGCCATGTAGAGCTTTATAAGTTATAAGAAGTATTTTGTAATCAATGCGGAATTTGACTGGTAACCAGTGTAGTGATGATAGAAACAGGAGTGATATGATCAGATTTTCTAGTTCGAGTTAGCACTCGGGCAGCTGCATTCTGAACTAACTGAAGTTTATTTATAGATTTACTAGAGCATCCAGTAAGTAAGGCGTTACAGTAATCCAACTTGAAGTTATAAACGCATGAACAAGTTTTTCTGCATCATTAAAAGAGAGAATATTTCTAAGTTTTAGAGATATTACGTAATTGAAAGAAAAGCAATTCGAGTGATGCTGCTAATGTGCGCATCAAAGGAGAGATCTGAATCAAATGTGACCCCTAAGTTTTTTTACAGCTGAACTGGGCAATACTGAACAGCCATTTAGATTTAGGATAGATGTAGCCAAACCTGTCTCAGATTAGGATAGATGTAGCCAACCTGTCTCTCACAGCCTTGGGTCCCACTAACAGAATCTCAGTTTTATCTGAGTTAAGTAAGAGAAAATTAATATAACATCCAATCTTTTATTTCCTTTACACAGTCCTCGATTTTTGTTGATTGTAAGGCTGTCATTAGGTTTGGCTGATATGTACAGCTGTGTATCATCTGCATAGCAGTGGAAACTAATGCCATGTTTACAAATAACTGAGCCTAGTGGCAGCATGTACAGAGAGAATAAAAGCGGGCCAAGCACTGAACCCCTGAGGCACGCCATACTTCACTTTGAGAGCTTAGACCTTAGATTATTTATATGAACAAACTGGTACCAATCAGTCAAGTAGGATTTAAACCAAGAAAGTGCTGATCCTTTAATACCTACAGTATTTTCTAGTCTGTTTAGTAAAACACATCATGATCTATAGTGTCAAATGCTGCACTTAAATCTAACAGAACAAGAAAAGAAAACACAGCCCTTATCTGAGGACATTAACAAGCCATTTAGTACCCTAAGTAATGCTGTTTCAGTACTATGATGGGGCCTGAAGCCAGTCTGAAATGTTTCATAAATATCATTCCTTTGGATGTAACTACAGAGCTGCTGATAGACGGCTTTTTCTAAGATTTTGGACAAAAACGGCAGATTTGAAATTGGTCTATAATTAGATATCACACAAGGGTCAAGATTGGCTTTTTAATCAGTGGTTTAATAATGGCAGACTTAAAGGATTTGGGCACATACAGTAGTGCTTGAAAGTTTGTGAACCCATTAGAATTTTCTATATTTCTGCATAAATATGACCTAAAACATCATCAGATTTCCACACAAGTCCTAAAAGTAGACAAAGAGAACCCGACTAAACAAATAAGTCAAAAATATTATACTTGGTCATTTATTTATTGAGGAAAATGATCCAATATTACATATTAGTGAGTGGCAAAAGTATGTGAACCTCAAGGATTAGCAGTTAATTTGAAAGTGAAATTAGAGTCAAGTGTTTTCAATCAATGGGATGACAATCAGGTGTGAGTGGGCACCCAGTTTGTATTTAAAGAACAGGGATCTATCAAAGTCTTGCCTTCACAACACATGCTTCTGGAAGTGTATTATGGCACAAACAAAGGAAATTTCTTTCAGAAAAAGAGTTGTTGATGCTCATCAGGCTGCAAAAGGTTACAAAACCATCTCTAAAGAGTTTGGACTCCACCAATCCACAGTCAGACAGACTGTGTACAAATGGAGAAAATTCAAGACCTTTGTTACCCTCTCCAGGAGTGGTCGACCAACAAAGATCACTCCAAGAGCAAGGCATGTAACAGTTGGCGAGGTCACAAAGGAACTCAGGGTAACTTCTAAGCAACTGAAGGCCTCTCTCACATTGGCTAATGTTAATGTTCATGAGTCCACCATCAGAAGAACAACAATGGTGTGCATGGCAGGGTTGCAAGGAGAAAGCCACTGCTGTCCACAAAGAACATTGCTGCTGGTCTGCAGTTTGCTAAAGATCACGTGGACAAGCCAGAATGTTATTGGAAGAATGTTTTGTGGACATATGAGTCCAAAATAGAACTTAAAAGAAAAGCGTTACGTTTTGGAGAAAGGAAAACACTGCATTCCAGCATAAGAGCCTTATCCCATCTGTGAAACATGTGGTGTTAGTATTGGAAAAATGAATTCTGAATTATATCAGAGAATTCTGAAGGAAAATGTCAGGACATCTGTCCATGAACTGAATCTCAAGAGAAGGTGGGTCATGCAGCAAGATATCGACCTCAAGCACACAAGCCGTTCTACCAAAGAATAGTTAAAAAAGAATAAAGTTAATGTTTTGGAATGACCAAGTCAAAGTCGTGACATTAATCCAATTGAAATGTGGTGGAAGGACCTGAAGCGAGCAGCTAATGTGAGGAAACCCACCAACATCCCAGAGTTGATGTTAGTATTATAGTAGTGGCTCTATAATACTAGGTATCACTTCTTTGAGTAAACGTGTAGAAATTGGTTCTAATAAACATGTTGATGACTTAGACGAGCTGATCAGTGCGGATAGTTCAGTATTAGTAATTGGGGTAAAATATTCTAATCTTGATTTACAGCTCATTAAACAGAGGTCTTCACTAGTGCTGCATCTGGAAGTTTGCTGAATAGTTTGGTGATGTGATGAGCATCGACTTTTATGCCTAATGTTTTATCTTATCATTAAAAAAAGTCATGAAATCATTACTGTTAAAATTACACAGGATATGAGAATCACTTTCTGTGGGGTTTTCGGTTCATTTTGGGACTGTCTTAAAGAGAAATCTAAGATTATTCATATTTTTCTCTATGATTGTGAAAAAATATACAGCTTTAGCTTTAGTGAGGGCATTCTTACACTCTGCCATGCTATCCCGCCAAGCAATCTTAAATACCTCGAATTTACTATGTCACTTGCGCTCTAGGCACCGCGTTATTTGCTTTAAGGTACGGGTGTGGTCATTATACCGTGGTGCTAGCCTTTTTTCGTTTGACCCTAGCAGCAGCAACATAACTAGGGTTGAGCAAAACACTTTTTCTAATTGGTAATTTACACACTCAAGATGATTGAGCTCCGTAGGTGTATTAAATTTCAAGTCTGGTAGGTTTTTAATAAACGCAGCTGGAGTAGCAGATGTGATAGTGCACTTGGTGAGATAACGAGGCAGAAGGATTTTATTTATTAGAGATAGCTCAAATACTAAAAGATAGTGATCTGAAATCGAATCACTTTGTGGGAAAACATCAAGGTTGTCTATATTAATACCAAATGTTAATATTAGATCTAAAGTATGATTACAGTGGTGGGTTGGTCCCATCACATTCTGAGTGATACCATGGATTCTAAAATGGACTCAAAAGTAGTTTTAAGTGGATCCTGCTCATTGTCAAAGTGAATATTAAAATCACCTACAATTAAAGCCTTATCTGTTGTACTAAGCAGGGAAGAAAGTTAGCAAATTCCTGAAGAAATTCTGAAAAAGGACCTGGAGGGCGATAAATAGTGATAAGCTTCCATAATGATGGATCAGTCACATTAAGAATCAATATTTCAAACAAATTAGCCTTGTAATGGGATTTAATTGCAAAAATTGTGGCTATGCCCCCCCCCACCTCTTAGCACACCATGTTTCCCCTACGCGACTCTCCACTCAGAGATTTTTCTCTTTCCGTTTTCTTCTCTTTTTTCCTCCTTTTTTCCTTGAAATTAGCCTTGTAATGGGATTTAATTGCAAAAATTGTGGCTATGCCCCCCCCCCAACCATTAGGACGAGAGCGATTAAGCATGACTGTATCCAGGAGGTGAGGCTTCATTTAAGGCTAAATATTCATCAGGTCTAATCCAAGTTTCAGTGAGACACAGAGCGTGTAAGCGTTTTATCAGTGATCATTTCATTTACAATCACTGCTTTGTTTTGTAAGTGATCTAATGTTAAGTAATCCTAGCTTTAGTCTAATGTTGTTATTTCTTTGGCAGCTATCTGTGTTTTATACTAATGAGGTTATTAAAACAGACTTTTTTGAGAGCGTTTACGTTTAGGACAGATGCGGGTAACAGACACAGTTTTCAATAATGTGGGTTCTGGGTGACGGTACATGGCTACCAGCAGACAGTTGGTTAAGCCGGTCTGTCTGCTGCCTGACCCCTGCTCTGGATAGTCAGCCCCTAACAAACCAGGCCATAAGACTATGGGCAATGTTGCAGGAGATGAGAGCAGCAACCCTCCCGAGTGGGTTGGACACCATCCATCCTAAAAGGCCCAGGCTTACCCTCAAAGGCTGTCCAATTATCTATATAGCCCAGGTTGTTTTCAGAGCACCACTTGGACAGCCAGCAGTTCAGCGACCATATAACCTGCTGTAGGCTTGGTCACCTCGCCGCATTGGGATGGGGCCAGAGCACACTACAGCATCGGACATCGCCTTCGCAAATCAACCACCCTTATAAAATTAGCCTTAGTAACCTCTGACTGGCGAAGGCGTATATCATTAGCCCCTACATGAATAACTATCCTACAGAATCTGCGGCTCTCGAGTTCACTAAGACTCGTTACAATGTCCGGCACTCTGGCTCCGGGGATACAGAGAACTCTAGCTGCTGGTGTCCCTAAAGGGGTAGCTAGTTTCACGTGTCATAAAATAGAGTCACCTATGACCAGAGCTCTTTCAACAGGCTGCTCAGTGGGTGTTTCACTGAGGAGGGCAAACCTGTTGGACACGTGAACAGGTAAAGAGTGGTGCTCCCGTGGGCTAGCCCTACGACTACATCGCCAAACCGTCACCCACTTGCCCTGCTGCAATGGTGCTGCTGAGGCAGGGGCACTAACTACACCTGTGGCATCCAGATCTGCTAAGCTAGAAGCTGAGCTAGCCTTCTCTAATGTCTGGATGCGTGCCTCTAAAACTACAATCTTCTCTGTCAGACTAGCTACAAAAGTTATAAAAACCCACACTAGTGCAAAAGATGAAGCCGAAAAGACGCAACTCTCGTAATTAGCTAATGGCTAATTACTGCAAACACACCTAAAGTATATCTGTAAAGTTACTACATAATGATTAGCGGTGAAAAATATAGTCCGCTGATAATAGAAAGAAATTATTAAGATGTTGTAAAAAGTACTGTATATACGATACAAATGTGATCGGAAATTTAAAAAGTTAAAAAGTAATAAACTGCTAATGGCTACAAACAGCGCAGAATCACCGCGAATGAGTCTGGGTCTCTCCATCAGTTTCTAGAACTGAAGCCTTTCGGATGAGAGGTGAAACGTCTTCAACAACCAAGAAGAAATCCAGTTGCCTTCAACTCTAGTCTACCATGACAGTTTCAAAGGTCTAGAAAAAGACAAAAAGTCCTAGACATAAGTCTAGAAAAAGAGATCAAATGAAAGAAAATTGAGCAAATTATTCTGCTCCTGAGCAAAAGATTTCAGTAATCTCACATTTCTCCTTGAGTTTAGCAGAGATCTCAATAAAGACTGTCACTGTTCTCAGCCAACAGCTTGATTCTCATGTTTATTTGCTGCTGAACAAAAACATTATTTTGTAGAATTGCACTTAATGTTTTACCCCTTTGAGTACGATTTGAGTAAAAAAAAAATGAACATCAAGTTTTGAAAAAGAACACATACAGTGGGGCGAAAAAGTTTTTAGTCAGCCACTGATTGTGCAAGTTCTCCAACTTAGAAAGATGAGAGAGGTCTGTAATTTTCCTCATAGGTACACTTCAACTATGAGAGACAAAATGAGGAAAAAAATTGTAGGATTTTTAAAGAATTTCATTGTAAATCATGGTGGAAAATAAGTATTCGGTCACCCACAAACAAGCAAGATTTTTGGCTCTCACAGACCTGTAACTTCTTAAAGAAGCTCTTCTGTCCTCCACTCATTACCTGTAGTAATGGCACCTGTTTGACCTCGTTATCTGTATAAAAGACACCTGTCCACAGCCTCAAACAGTCAGACTCCAAACTCAACCATGGCCAAGACCAAAGAGCTGTTGAAGGACACCAGGAAGAAAAAAACACTGTAGACCTGCAGCAGGCTGGGAAGAGTGAATCTACAATAGGCAAGCAGGTTGGTGTGAATAAATCAACTGTGGGAGCAACTGTAAGAAAACGGAAGACATACAAGACCATTGATAATCTCCCTCGATCTGGGGCCCCATGCAAGATCTCATCCTGTGGGGTCAAAAATGATCATGAGAACAGTGAGCAAAAAATCCCAGAACTACACGGAGTGACCTGATGAATGACCTGCAGAGACCTGGGACTAAAGTAACAAAGGCTACCATCAGTAACACACTACGGCGAGAGGGACTCAGATCCTGCAGTGCCAGGCGTGTCCCCCTGCTTAAGCCAGTACATGTCCAGGCCCGTCTGAAGTTTGGCAGACAGCATATGGATGGTCCAGAAGAGGATTGGGAGAATATCATGTGGTCAGATGAAACCAAAATAGAACTTTTTGGTAAAAACTCAACTGGAGGAAAAAGGATGGAGGAGTCGCATCCCAAGAACACCATACCTACTGTGAAGCATGGGGGTGGAAAACATCATGCTTTGAGGCTGTTTTTTCTGCAAAGGGGACAGTACGACTGATCCGCATTAAGGGAAGAATGAACGGGGCCATGTATCGTGAGATTTTAAGCCAAAACCTCCTTCCATCAATGAGAGCATGAAAGATGGAACGTGGTTGGGTCTTCCAGCATGGCAATGATCCCCAAAACACACCGCTCGGGCAAAAAGGAGTTGCTCCGTAAAAAAGCATTTCAAGGTCCTGGAGTGGCCTAGCCAGTCTCCAGACCTCAACCCCATAGAAAATGTGTGGAGGGAGTTGAAAGTCCGTGTTGCCCCAAAACATCACTGCTCTAGAGAAGATCTGCATGGAGGAATGGGCCAAAATACCAGCTACAGTGTGTGCCAACCTGGTGAAGACTTACAGGAAACATTTGACTTCTGTCATTGCCAACAAATTTATTGACCAAATACTTATTTTCCACCATAATTTACAATTAAATTCTTTATAAATCCTACAATGTGATTTCCTGGATTTTTTTTCTCATTTTGTCTCTCATAGTTGAAGTGTACCTGTGATAAAAATTACAGACCTCTCTCATCTTTCTAAGTAGGAGAACTTGCACAATCAGTGGCTCACTAAATACTGCCTTTGGGGCCCCTGAGATCCCCGACTGGGCACTGGGGCCCCTGCTAAGGTAATCAACCATAACTCAACTAGTGTTTGACCTACGGCCATGAAATTCGGAAAACTTGGTCCCGGGTGCTTTTGCCCCAGTGTATATCAGTGCAGTCCTTCACACTGAGCCCGAAACTGACGGACTGCAACACTGTGTGAAATATTTAATCAGAGCCTGTTCTGATTTCTGTGTTGCATTAAAATCAGGCTGGCCAATCAGAGCTTGGCTGTCAGGCAGAACAGCTCATCATCACCAGCTTACATGACAAGCAACATGCTGACTATAAAAACATGGATTGTAAAGAAAAAATCTGGCGGAATATAGCTGAAACAGGCATTCCAAAGACATGTGTTAGGTCACTTTAAATTACCCCCAGTGTGAATGTGTTTGATTAGTATTATTATAACCTTACTTCTGTCATGAATAACTGCTGATGCGACATTAAATACACCAACAGACAAACAAAACCATATCTGAATCCAGTACATGATAAAGCAGGAGATTTGCTGCAACAATGCTGTCATGGAACAGATGCTCTAAAAATATGTCCAGCTCTGGAATTCAACTGCAGGAACGATTCAGACTCTTTTCACAGCAAGGTGTGCTTTAAAAATGGTCAATGGGTTTTGTAGCCTATTATATTGTCCTTGGCCTGTGATCTTTCATACTTTCAGAAAGTTTGTTTTGGAGCATGAAATGAAATGCACAGGCTTTCTGTTTGTTCATTATTTGCCGTTTAGTTGCACAAAGCTCCCGGTTAGTGAGTTGCATGCGCTAGCCTTTTTATTAACCTCCAGACTTTTGCAATTTGGGTAGGCAGTTTCTTAGCAGGATGGTTATGAAACTATCCAGTCCAATTAGGCGATTCAGTCTGAGCACTGCAGCTTATTAAAAGCCGCAGTGGTGAAGTTCGCTCGGATGACTCATTCCATCGCGCATTCTGCTCTTTCTTGTTTGTGCCTCTGCAGCGGATATTTTAGAAGAGGACGAAAGCTCATATGAGACACAGAGCTCGTATTTGAGCGCAATTAGCCAAACCACGTTAGTAATTATGCGACGAACAAAAGCTAAAGCCACTGATCAGTGTGCAGTCTCTGGAGAGTTTCTGGCCAAAATGCTAGCTTCATTCGAAGTTGGAAGTAATTGCCACTTTAACGACCTCCACTGAGGCATTAGATAAATGATAATCTGTGCAGTGAGATGAAATGTGCAAATCCTCCACTCGTGCATCCACAGCGCAGTATTGAGAGCCCACTCGCAAATCAATAGCATAGCGTGCCCTTCGGTTTTATTTATATTTTGCTATGGATTGGAGTTATAAGGCTGAGGAGCAAAGTCAAGCCAATTACTCAGAGTTAATTGATTCTTTTTCTCTTTTTCACCCATGGGCTGGATAGAAGTGATTTATGCAAAGTAGATCAAATCAGAAGTCACCCTAACCACCTCTGTGAAGTAAGAAAAATGGCTTAATGAGGTGTAGAAATGGTAAATAGATGCGCATGCTCCTGTTGCTAAATCTTGCCCGTGGAGATGAAATAACGTGAAAACAAGTCAGTCAGCAGGAAGCATGAAATCACCAAACTATGCATGCTGTTTACCTTTGTGTACACTTCGGAATCAAGAAAGAGGATATGCTTTATTGAAGAGTGAGCTGAATAATGACTTTATTCTGAAAGAAAAATACAATATTAACTACTGCAGGGTTTTTACCAACAAACCTGTCCTGTGTAAAAATGCAGTCACTAGAGTTTGTTAGAACAATTGTGCATGTTTAGGTCAACAAATGAACGTCTCAAGCATGAAAAATGACTAGTGATGATAAATTTAGCTTTACCCAAGCTGATCTATGTCAAATTGAACTCTGATGGTTGATAGACATTAGTAACCCTTGAACATCTGGAGCTATTTTGGCCATTTCCAAGGATGGGGCCGCAACACCTTGTACGTTTATAGAACACTAAGCTGGACTGGTGCCGTGTCCCTGGTATACATCTGCTTGTGCCCAATGAATTCCCTCCCCAGTGACTCTTGGATGATGGGTTGGGTGGGGTTTTGATGGATTAAAATGTATTTGAGATAATTCAGTGACTAAACACTTATTTTCACAGATAATTGATTATGATAAAGTGGCCCTAGTGTAGAGTGTGTGTCAGAGCGTGTCAGTGCATGTGCCCTACAATGGTTTGGCACCCTGTCTTGGTTTGCGCCCTGTGCCGCCAGGTAGGCACCAGCTCTTCCGTGACCCTGTCCAGGATTAAGCGGATAAGAAAGTGAATGAATGTGAAGATACACTTCTATTGCAGAACAGATGTCTTGAAGATATTCAGACTTGTTAACTGTGACTGTTATGTAACTTTGTATGTTCAGTCCAAAACCCATCATGCCTGCAAAATGTAATATGCACCTGAATCACTGGCTGAGTGGGATATCTAATCAACCAGGGCAAAGGTTAGCTGCGAAACAACCTCAAATGACCCCCAAAATAAGCTATTATAAGCTTGTTTAAAACACTTAAAACATTAGGACTGTGGGTTGCCAGTTACACAGCTGTTACTCACATGTTTTAGGTTCACAGACTCTCACACTTTAACTGGTTGTTTTGGTTAGTAAACAATTGTGTCCACCTGCAACCAGTTCAGGTTGTAGCATAGGTTGTAGGCTATTACTGCTAGTGCTAGCACGAGGAAATATTAACTCTGGGTAAGCCTCGCTCTGGATAAGTAGATCGCGATGTAAATATCTTAGTATTGCGTGTCGAATTTGAGTTCATATGTATGGCGGAACTACAATACTGTTCAAAACAAGATGATCCTCAGCACTGCAGTGACTCTGACGTGGTGGTGTGTTGAGCTGGTATGAGTGGATCAGATACAGCAGTGCTGCTGGAGTTTTCAAACACTTTTCACTCACTGTCCACTTTATTAGGGATATAAAGTAGGGGTGGAACAATTAATCAACTTAGTCGACTAAAATCAACTACCAAATTAGTTGGCAACTAATTTAATAGTCGATTAGTTGAAGATGTCATCAGGCGTGCTTCTTGCTCTAACTAAGAATGTTTTGCTGACTGGAGAGTCAACGATATTGTGATGGCAGCCTCAAGAACAGAATCCTCAAAAGTGAATAAGGTATTCATCATTGTCTTTGTTCTTAGTTAGAAAATGCCTAAAACAATCTCAAGCTAAATGTAAAAGCTGATAGCTCCATCAGAGTTATTTGGTAAATGAGCCACTCATAATCAGAATAATCGATTCTTCATTCCAATAATCGATAATCTAATGTAAAGTCGAGACTGTAGGTCATCTGTTGTTACGGTTTGTGTTAGTCATCCTCTCATCCTTCATCAGTGCTCACAGGATGCTAGTGGCTGGACATTTTTGTCTAGTGGATTATTGTTAGTGACGCTGAGGTGGTTTAAAACTCCAGCAGCAGTGCTGTGTCTGATCCACTCATACCAGCGCAACACACAAACCCCACCCAAACAGTGCCTGATCTGTGCTGGTCCTGTCCATTAGAGATCAGAGTAAAGGGGACGAACAAAGCATGTAGAGAAACAGATGGACTACAGTCTGTAATTGTAGAACTACAAAGTGCAGTGACCACTTAAACTGAAATAAAGTATAAGCACAATATAAATATAAAAATATGGAATGCCTAAGGATTTTGCACAGTGCTCTATGTGTAAACATTCCATGTGGCACGTATAATTAAAATGAACATGCTTCCTGGGTCCACATGGGGTTTCTTTACATGCATTAGGTTAATTGGTATCTCTAAATTGCCCCAGTGTGAGTGTGCTTGCGTACACTTGTAACCTTGTTCCTGCCTCTAATTGAAGCTGATGTGACGATAATAAATACACTCATTCATTAAAATGATACAGATACTGAATACAAGAATTGTTGTCTTGTATGAATAACAATTCTATTGCGCAGGAATGTCTATTGCACCAGTACAGAGACCTGTGCAACCATTAATGGATTCGTTCACGGATATTACGTTTCTCACACGAGTATGGATGTCCTCCAAGACAGTTTACCAACACGGGGTGTGAGTGGGTGTGGACAGGGGCGTGTGTACATATTTTCTGGTGTGTGGGAATGTGTGTGTGAGAGTGTCTTAGACAACGTACTTAATATAGCAGGTGTGCTTTGACAGTTCTTGAGCGGGCGCCAAGTCGAGTGTGGAAAAATGAGAGAGGGGGGAGCAAGAGAGGGAGCTACTGTGCATCTGTGTGTGGTGACAGATGGGAACGGTTTAACTTATAGAGTTCTGTTAAGATCTAGAGCTTTGCTGCGACTGTCTGTGCCAAACAGGTGCACACAAAAATACCACAGAGAGTGAGACCCAGGGAAAAAGAGAGAAAGACCCAGCTGCCACCTTCACTGACTGTTAGAAAGTCTTCCAGATGATTTCCTGCAGGTTTAGTGAAGAGAAAGTTCATTGTTTGCTGTTTATCCTGATACATCGCCTCACCCCTTAAATGTACAGGGGTTGGACAATGAAACTAAAACACCTGTCATTTTAGACCACAATAATTTATTAGTATGGTGTAGGGCCTCCTTTTGCAGCCAATACAGCGTCAATTCGTCTTGGAAATGACATATACAAGTCCTGCACAGTGGTCAGAGGGATTTTAAGCCATTCTTCTTGCAGGATAGTGGCCAGGTCACTACGTGATACTGGTAGAGGAAAACGTTTCCTGACTCGCTTCTCCAAAACACCCCAAAGTGACTCAATAATATTTACTATTTACTAATAAACTGGTGACTGTGCAGGCCATGGGAGATGTTCAACTTCACTTTCGTGTTCATCAAACCATCTGAACTCTGGTATGTCACCCATAATGTTGTGTGCATTGCAATATTTTGAGCAAAACTGTGCTCTTACCCTGCTAACTGAACCTTCACACTCTGCTCTTACTGGTGCAATGTGCAATTAATGAAGATTGGCCACCAGACTGGTCCATGAAACCTCCCACACTAAAATGACAGGTGTTTCAGTTTCATTGTCTAACCCCTGTACTTCAACAGCCCAGGCATTGTCAGTGTTCAAAGTTTGGCTGTTTAGATTTGTACTATAGTTCTGTGCTAATCATAGTATTAGCACAGAACTATAGTATTTTATATTATATATTTTGACAACTGGGTCAGAGCATCTCTGAAACACCAAGGTTTGTGGGATGCTCCCAGTCAGCAGGGGTGACTACAAACCCATTCAACAAACCAAGAACCATGCACAGGGTGTCCGGATCTCAAGACTCATGGATGCAGGGCGGCCACACAGTCTGGTCCAAACCGACACAGGACTACTGCGGCAGAATTGAGAGAAATGCTGGTTACAGGAGAAATGTGTTACACCCCACCCTGCTAATTATAAAGCTGTGTAGTCACAGATGAGTCATCATGCCATCCATGCTAAAACACTGTCCATCAAAAGTGACTACAATAGGCACACAAGCATAAGAACTAGAGAAAGAACTAGAAGCTAAGAACTGGGGTGTATTGAAATAGGAATCCTAAAAAAATGGTCTGCATGTACTATCCAATCCATAAATACAACAATATGTTTTTTTTTCTGTAAGGTGTACAAAGATCACTGGATTAAAATGGCATAGTTGTATATTACATCATATATCTTGCTCAAAATATGTTGTACTTATCAACTAATAGCAAAAGCTCTAAGGGGTTGTGACTTGGAAGAAACTGTAGTTCCTTTTCTAAACACAATTGTGTAGTATAAAACATGGGTTTCTTAAATAACACAATACATTTGTGTGTATGTTGTTCTGGCAATAGTACTACCATTTTTGGGGGGGTGTGTTCATTTGTGTGTCATACAGCAGCACAGCCGTGTAATATGCTGCCGTTGCTGCAATGTTTATTTAGCATGAGAATTGTTGGCGGCAGGACGTTGCGAGGAGGAGGTTCAGCAGGTGCACAGCAGGACGAAGAGCCATATGGCTGTTTGACTCACACACTCTAGTGCACTCTAGTACACTCAGCCATGCGCACACACACACACACACACACACACACACACACACACACAGACGCTGGTACTGTAAAAGCACCGCCTGACCTTCAAGTTGCAAAGGACTTGAACACCCAGGAACTGCCATTTTCAGCAGCTGGCTCTTACCACAGAGCCACCGGAGTTGCTCTTTCTCATTAATGTATAATTAATAGCAGGATAGGCTAAAAAGTTACCGAAAAGAAGGGGGGGAAGCACAGCAGAAACAGTAGCATGAATAATAGGCAATTAAATGGCGTCTTCATCTCTGCTCATAATCAGCGGCGCTGAAGAGTTTACAAGGTTTTCTCAAGAGGGAAGAGTGCAAACGATAAAAATATGGTCAATAAAAAAGAAAGGAACACAACAGAAGAGGAATTGATGTAGAAAGAATGCAGATTCTAAACATAGGCATTGTTAGTAACTGTACAAATTAGAAATTGTTCAACTGGGACACTGCTGTAAAAACAGATGTGCAACTTCTGTTAATTATTGTGTGTTTTTTGTTTTGTTTTATTCTCTTTCTATTTGGAAATGATTTTTATTCCATGTTTTGCTGTTCTGTGCTATTCTAATCTTCTCAATTCTACTCTGATCTACCAAATTCTGTTATATTGTATTGTATTTGGTGTTATTTTATACTATACTATACTATCCTATACTATTGTATTCCACTCTGTTTAATTTTCTTATATCAAGTGGCACACTGATTTAGATTATTCTACTATATTCTATTTGATTTGATTCTGTTCCAAACTATGCTGTGATATGAAATAATATTCTAATTCATAGCATTGTTTTCTGTTGTATGTTGTTATACCCTAGTGTACACAGTAAATACTGTATTGTGAGCGTTTGCATGAATTGTGGATGCTTCAGGGTATCATTTGGTTGTGTGTGGGGGTTGTCAAGTTCATACTGCATATTTACATTAACATTTACATTTACAGCATTTAGCAGACGCCCTTATCCAGAGCGACTTACAATTGGTACAGTCTTACAATCTAAGCAATTGTGGGTTAAGGGCCTTGCTCAAGGACCCAACAGTGGCAGCCTGGCAGAGGTGGGATTTGAACCCTGGACCTTCTGGTCCATAGTCCAGTTCTTAGTTTAATTTACATTTACATTTACATTTACAGTTACATTTACAGCATTTAGCAGACGCCCTTATCCAGAGCGACTTACAATTGGTACAATCTTACAATCCAAGCAATTGTGGGTTAAGGGTCTTGCTCAAAGACCCAACAGTGGGAGAGGTGGGATTTGAACCCTGGACCTTCTGGTCTAGAGCCTTAACCGCTAGGCTACCACAGTCCCAATTGCTAGTCTTATTATGTAGGTGTGTTTTGTGTGTGTGTGTGTGTGTGTGTGTGTGTGTGTGTGTGTGTGTGTGTGTGTGTGTGTGTGTGTGTGTGTGTGTGTGTGTGTGTGTGTGTTTGTATTTATATTTGAGGTGAGACCCAACAAAAAATTCCAGACTTGATTTGACAAATATATTACTAAACATAACGTATTTCAAGTTTTAACATATTTTTACATCCACTTTGCAATGTAGGAAGATTCATTCAGAGCACTGAGAGAGTTTACACCAAACAATGCCTCCTGGTGTGCTTTTTTACCTCAGTGAACTAAATTAGCAGGTCAGCTTCCTTGACCCTCAAAGGGTTGTACATTGATGCAGCATGTACTGCGTAGCTACAGGGAACCAGGTTTGACCTCCGACTCAATTTTCTCTTTCTTTGTTGAATTTATCAAGTTCCTTTCATGACTGTGTGTGTTTTCATTGAGTACTCTGGTTTCCTCACACAAAACAGGCTCAATCTAACACTAGCCCAGAGAGCTGAGATGGATATAGTGATACAGGATTCAGTGTACAAGCTGTACATCACAGTGTCACAGTGTCAGAGGCTGAAGATGAAGGCAGCCCAAGGTTGCTTATGCAGGGAATCCAGGCTTTAATAGGCACAAGATGGGCTAGATGAATGGGAATGTGGCAGCTTGGTGATTTGGCATGGGGTGTGTGCATGCAAAGGGTTCTGGAAACTGGAGTCCAGAGTGCTAGGTGGCACCATCGCAGACGTGACAATTTAATCTTGATATGTGCTAAATTACTGCTCCCTTACTGCAGTAAGCAGTACTTTTAGCAACTATAAGCAGTAAGTGACTGTTAAATGTATACTACATAACAGTCTTTCTTGTCAACTTCATTTCATTTGTTAATAAACATCCATTCGGCATTTCAGGTCTGCAATACATCCCAACATAAGTTGGGATAGGAACAATTCAGGGCTATGAGCTAAAAAAAGAACTAAATGATATGATTTCAAACAGGTGATGTCAACAGGTGGTTATGATCATGATTTAGTACAAAAGCAGTATTCGCAAAAGGCTAAGTCTTTGAGGAGTAAAGATGGCCAGAGGATATCCTAGGCCTGAAATGATGGAATGGATGTTTATTAACAAATGAAATGAAGTTGACCAGATGAAGAGACATAGTGAAATAAAAGTCAAAGGAAATGTAAGGAACACTGCATATATTTGTTATTTGCATTTTCCATACCATCCCACTTTTTTCTGATATGGGGTTGTGCATTGTATATTGCATTGTTTATTCTATATACATACATTATACATGTTATTCATTTACATTTAGTCATTTGGCAGACACTCTAATCCAGAACAACGTTTAAATTACAACTGATACAATCTCAAAACATATAATCCAAGGAGATATAGGTTAAGAGCCTTGCTCAAGAGCCCAACAGTGGCAGCTTGGCAGTACTGGACCTTCTATTCATTAAGTCAGTTCCTAAACCACAGTCTCAGTCTTATTATGTATGTTTGGTGGGTGGGGCTGTACGGCTGGGCTGTTATTTGGTCCCCATTGGCCTTGCCTTAGACAAAGGGCAGAACCAGGGGCTAATAATTCATATATATTTTGTAGTGATCTGAAATGTTTGGGTTGTTGTCTTCTTGCCTCTCATGATTCCTCATGTGATTCCTCTTGGCTGTGTTACCTTCTGATTTCTTCCCCTTCTAGTAGTGCTCTTATAGTTCTTATAGTATGCTGCTGGAGTCTCATGGTACACTTGGTTCAAATGTGTTATGTTAATAGTAAAATGTGTTCAAAACATCACTAATTAGAATTTCTGTTTTCTCTCCGAGCTCTTCTGCCTGTACCAGTTCCAGTACTCACACTAAGATAGTCTTCTGGTTCTCTCCAGCTCCTTAAATCCTATAGTTGATGGTGACTGCAACAAGCTGCAGGTGTGTCTCATTGGAACCTGGAGAACAAAGCCGAGTCCCCAGTGAGCCACATAGCCACAACGAAAAAAGAAAAGCAGATAGGACAGCAGCAATGGGAAAGAAAAAGCAGCATTATAATAACACACTAACGGGACTAAGGCTGAGAAGAGGAACGGGACCCATCCCCGGCACTCGCACTCCCCTCCTCAGGTTGACTGAGCATGCCAAGCCCCTAAAACGTACCCTCTGAGAATCTACAGTCACTCTGTTTACAGAAATAAATACCAGTGGTGCAGTGGTTAGCACTGTCGCCGCACCTCACTGACATCCCTGGTTTGATCCCGTCCCAGGGCTGCGCCTGTGTGGAGTTTGCATGTTCTCCCCGTGTCTGGGTGGGTTTTCTCTGGGTTCTCTGGTTTCCTCCCACATTACAAAGACATGTGTTAGGTTAACTGGTGTTTCCAAAGTGCCCCTTAGAGTGTGAGTGTCCTATGATGGATTGGTGCCCTGTCTGGGGTTGTTCCTGCCTTGCCTGTGTCACCGGCTAAGCACTGGCTCTCCTGTGACCATATGTAGGATAAGACAATGAATGATGATACTCAATCACATTCTCTTTGTTACTATTTGTTATTTATTATTTTATTTATGTGGGACTGTGGTGGCCTAGTGGTTAAGGTACTGGACTATGGACCACAAGGTCCAGGGTTCAAATCCTATCTCTGCCAAGCTTCCACTGTTGGGTCCTTGAGCAAGACCCTTAACCCACAATTGCTTGGATTGTAAGATTGTATCAGTTGTAAGTCGCTCTGGATAAGGGCGTCTGCTAAATGCTGTAAGTGTATTTATTTTATATACTATTGTCTTATATTCTATAATTTTATATTCTGTATTATATTATGCTCTTCATAATATTGGCTTGTTTTTAACTCATTGTATTATATATATTACTATATTTCAAATTATTTATATTATTTAAATATGTTCTATCTTTTAATTATTATAACAGCTTCTGTGTATTTAAAATACTACTATAAACTAATTAACTAGTTACCTTAGTTTAATTCTTACATATAACATCTAGGCCGCCCATGGAGGATGGGTCCTTTTTTGAGTCTTGGTCCACACAAAGTTTCTTCCTTATAACACTTAGGGGGTTTTTCCCTGCCACTGTCACTGCTGCATTAGGGCTGTGGGCCTAGGTATTCTCTAAATGTGCTTTGAGAAAATGCTTGGTTGTAAAACAGTGCTATATAAACAATTTTGACTTTAACAACATACTCCGATTGATGTGTGTTTGTGGGTGTTCCAGATACGAACATGGCTCTGACACTGCGCAGAGCAGATAAACCCGAGAAGCCGATCACCTAACACTCCTAACGAACTTATCGGAGCTTGTACAGATCATTCTGCAGCACTGTAGTGGAACGATTACTGATTATCTCAGCAGCAACACACACACACAAACATCTTAACACAAAATTTGGGGTTATTATATAGTTCATCAGGCAGAATTTGGCCCTTTAACATATAAGCCTTGGTATCTCACACTCACACACACACACACACACATTAAAAATTAAAACGTGCTGACTTCTATCCTTGTGGGGACCCACACACACACACACCACATGCACAGACACACACAGACTTGTTTACGGGAAACAGATGTTCACAGATTCACACGCATTCAGACACAGACATGCTCAGATACATGCACAGGTTCATGCAGAAATACACACAGGAACAAAGATACTTGGAAATGTGTGCGCACACACACACACACACACTAATCCCGAAGTCGATGAGCTTGTAAACAGCAGGGGTTCCCATGCACTGAAACTGACCCACTGTATTACACTCTGATCCTTCAAATATGACTCATGCAGCATGCACGTGTGCATGTGGGGGTGAATAATACAGATGTGTGTTGCATGTTGCAGATGGGTACCGTTACAACTGAGTGACACACTACTGAATGGGCATGTGGGCATCTAGGATATCAGGTTACAGTTTAGAGAATTGGTTTGTCTACAAGCCAATTGGTTTGTCACGCCCTTAAGGTTGAGTTCTGTTACCATGTCTTCATCTATGTTGTGTGTTCTGCCTCACTAGAAGCTTCCATCTGTCCAATTTTCTCACAGCAAAGAGGACAAGTAGACCATGGGTTCCCCCCGCATGAGAGTGGGTCTTTCCCAACGCTGTCAAAATGATAGCCATTCCTCACATTACACCCTGAAAATTAAATTTAAATAAATTACCTTTTTCCAGCTGTATTTACAGACTTTAACCCTCAACATCAATGTGAAAATACATTTTAAAAACATTCTGATCTGTTAAGTTGGATAAGTGGCCAACCTCTTCCATAATAAACTTGGTTAGGTACAACCAGTCAACTTCTAGATCATATACACTATACAGGCAAAAGTTTCAGAACACCCAAAAACTAAATCCCAAAACATGGACTGTTAGCCTGGAGTTTCTCTCCCCTTCACTCTTCGGAGAATGTTTTCCAGTAGAATGTGGGACTGATGTTATCCAGTAAGCCCTGACTCACAGTTGCCATTTCAGTTAAAGAGGTGTCTGATGGAGTTAAGTCAAGACTCAGTGCAAGTCTTCCAAGTTCTCCATCAAAGTTGGCAAACCATTCCTTTATGGACATTGTTTTAGGAGGGCAGGACAAAAAGTTTTTGAACTGACTTGTTGAGGAGGTAAAAAGCTATTCAAAATCCATACTGAAAGCCTTTGAGTGTTACGTGGGGTCTTGGAGTGAGCACAGAGGCAAACGAGATCGCAGGTCCCAGTTGGACAGTAATAAACCATATTTATTGTCCAAAGATGACAGAAAGGGAAAATAAAAAGCAAAGCACAATAACCAACCCTCTAAACCGAAGCAGTGCAACACAAACCACAGTGAAGAACAATACTAATAATAATACTAATAACAACAACAACAACAATAATAATTAATAATAATAATAATAATAATAATAATAATAATAAGGGCAATAACAACCAATAAAGACAAACAAAGACAAAAGAGACAACCGAGGAAAACACAGCTAACCGAAATGCCAGGAACAAAGAAGGGGCAGAGACCGACAGGGAAAGGCTACAGTCGACCTGAAGGGGCTAAAGGAGGCTAAGGCCAGCTAGGAGAAGCTACGGAGAACTATAGCCAGCTTAGCAGAGCTACAGGGAGCTATAGCCGGCTGGGGAGAGCTACAGAGAGCTATGGGCGGCTTGGAGAGGCTACAGGGAGCTATAGTCAGCTGGGGAGAGCTATAGAAAGCTATATCCGGCTGGGACGAGCTACAGAGAGCTATGGCCGGCTAGGGGAAGCTACAGAAAGCTATCGCCGGCTAGGAGAAGCTACAGAAAGCTATAGCCAGCTTGGAGAAGGTACAGAAAGCTATGGTCAGTTTGGAGAAGCTACAGGGAGCTATAGCCAGCTGGGAAGAGCTACAGAAAGCTAGCGTGGCCATCTTGGTTCCCGCGGTGAATTGTGGGCGATGTAGTCCGCGCCCACAATCAGCGCAAACAAAAATGAAAACGGAGAGCAGAGCATGGCGCCTAACATAAGTGCTATACAGTTAGTTGTGTGGTTTGACAACATCCCTGACACAGGAATTTATATAAAATGTGTAATTCTATTGCGGTTATTATAGTATAATCACTATTCTGTTTGCTGATTTCTTAAAAATATATAAATGCATTCTGATGAAGTTTATACTGTCCACTTGTATGTGTAGTGCATTTAAAAGAAATACTGCTTTAGTGTCAAATTAGAGCAAGCAAAAATGAAATTAATTACAATTAACCCATAACAACTAGAAGTTAATATGCAGTTAACATGATTCAATATTTCTATTGTAACTAATCTTTCAGCATCAACGGCCATTTAAGACAGACACAAGGTTACATCAAAACTAGTCATACATTTTAGTGTAATCAATTAACCTACTGCATGTTTTTGGATGTGGGAGGACATGCACACAGACGGAGTCCAAGGTCAGGATCGTACCGGGGACACTGGAGCTGTGAGGCAACCTCACTAACTGCTGTGCCACCATGTATCCAAGCAAACACATAAAAGGGGTCAAGGGCCTTGCTCAAGGGCCCAAAAGTGTCTGCTTGATTAAGCCACAGCAGTCCGTCACGTTCCACACCATTTTTTCTTATGATATCTTAGAAACAATGACATGAACTTTGTTATCTGACACTAGTACAATAGTATCTGACAATAGTATAACGCTGATGAACAAATGCAGTAATATTCTACATAATATTGTTTCTATATTATTGTTATTAGATAATGTACATCTATGGTGCATTGCACAGTGTTTTGACATCAACACAGAAAGGAAAGTCCCTGAAATATTTTGTGGTTTTACAGTTAGCTCTCTCTTACAAAAGTCCCACCTGTAACACATGGACAACTTCCCACACATCACACACACACACACAAACATGCACACTACTCTCACATCCACTCTACTGGCCACCATCTGTGAGTGTTTGGCAGTGACAGACGGTACATCTGTGTGTGCACATCCCCTTTCACTTCTGTCCTCCAGTGTGTATGTATGTGTGTGTGTGTGTGTGTGTGTGTGTGTGTGTGTGTGTGTGTGAGAGAGAGAGAGAGAGAGAGAGAGAGAGAGAGAGCGAGCTGGCCAGAGGGCCACTGTGGGTCCCAGCTGCAGCTCTTTTCCTCTCTCAGTACCAGCAGTGTGATCGAAGCAACATACACTCACACCAGATCATGGCCATCAGGAACACATATGGTAGCCTTCAGCTTGGAACACACGCACCCGCACACACACACACACACACACACTGCCTTAATTCAAACTATATTACTAGTCTTACTACTACTACTTTCTTTACAGAAAAGCAATATGCTAGGTTAACTGACATCTGTGAAGTGTGTGTGTGTGTGTGTGTGTGTGTGTGTGTTTGGTGCGAGCATATGTCCTGTCCAGACGTGGTTCCCACCTTGCACCCTGTGCTGCTGGCCCAGACCTCAGCCCCCCATAACCCTAATTTGAATTAAGCAGGTCTGAAATATCTGTCAGTCAGTGAGTGCCATTACACTAATGACTCCTCTGGAAAGGTGCTGAAACTTTTGCACCTCTCAAATTTGAATTGCTTTGCATTATATCTTTAAAAGTGGTAACATTTTCATAATATGGTATTTTTAGGGTTGATCCCTGTACAGGTTGAGCCTTTTTATTTAGAACGCCAACAAACCTTAATTTGACCACAAACTTAATCCATATCCAGGATATATTCCAGAGTGCTATCAGCTGTATAACTGATGTTTAACACTACTAGGCTACTGTTCACTGAATAACCTCACTAGCTAACTGGCTACAAAAAGCTAACTGGATAGAAAGCTACAATGGTGATTAAAAGTAAATCATTTAGAATTTTCTATATCTCTGCATGAATCATCATCAGATTTTAACACAAGTCCTAAAAGTAGAGAAAGAGAACCCAGTTAAACAAATTACATAAAAATATTATATTTGGTCATTTATTTATTGACGATCCAATATTACTACATATCTGTCAATGGCAAAAGTATGTGAACCTTTGTTTTCAGTATCTGGGTGTGACCTCCTTGTGCTTAAGCAATTAACATAGGAATCTGTAATAATTATTAAGTACAATATGGTAATTAGAGTTCAACATCATACTGTAACATCATACTTTGGGCAATGCTGTGTACAGTGTCTTTGCCATTTGGAGTCTGATTACAGCTGCTATGTCTGGAGTTATAAGACAGATTTTTATAAGACAGATGTTTAAGACCTCGGCTGTTAAAGCAAACAGACATTGGTCAGATGGACGTTAAACCATGCATTACTGAAAAGATGGTGTACTGACCATTTGGCATGATCACATAGGTGTTTTAAGTTACAGCCCTCAACCCAGTTATGTACAGTTCCACCTCCTTCCAATTTCCACTTAACCCACTTTAACCTTGCTCAGAACACACCCCATGGAAGTGTGACAGACAGGAAGTGTCTGGCCTGGAAAGGGAAAGGAAAGTGTCAAGTCAAGTCAAGTCAGATTTATTTATATAGCGCTTTTTACAATGGAGCATTGTCTCAAAGCAACTTTACAAGTTTAGATTATCTCCTAATAACTACGTCCAATCCCAAATTGAGCAAGCCTAGGGCGACAGTGGCAAGGAAAAACTCCCTAGTTCTAGGAAGAAACCTTGGGAGGACCAAGACTCAAAAAGTGACCCAACCTCCTTGGGCGGCGTAGATGATAAATCTAAGAGCAAAACTAAAGTCATGGAGTCATAGTTCGAATAAAATGTGAAGTATGCACATCGGCATTAAGTGGCCCGGGTATGATGGGGCTGGAGCTGATGACGGAAGCAGCTTGAGTGGAGCTCCAGCAGATGAACATCATGTGTGGGGCTGGAACTGCCGGAACACAGCTCGGAGAGGAAAACAGAAAATGTAATTAGTTATTGATTAAGAGCACAGAGTCTATTAACAATCACTGATGCCAAGTGTAGCATGAGACCCCGGCAGCATTAGCTATAGCAGCATAGCTAGAAAGAGGAGAACTGGTAGGTAACACAGCCAAGAGGGTGAAGCGTGAACTCTGCTCATATACACAACTAGTCCCTAAAAACGATGGTCCCATCCTTCAAGGACATTTACCCTCTGCTGTGTTACAGGACATGAGGAACATACACTCAGTGACTGGTGCTATCATGGCCAACGAACCCTCTGCCTCTCTATCAGTGTACTCATGCGCTATCAGAGAGTAAGAGATAGAGAGAATATGGGACACTGTTATAGAGAAAGCGAGAGAAAGCATGAGAGAGAGGGAGTGAGAGGGAGGGAAGTAATAGGTCTGAAGGAGGAGCTGCTCTTTGAGTTCATGCTGCTCTCACAGTTTTTCCAAAGCATTACAGATGTAAAGAACCATGCTGCTCTTATTTCAGAGACCATGAAAAAAGTGAAGAAAGAGAGAAATGGCATAGACAGCACACTTCTAAGGGAATCTGGTTTGCTGACTCCATCTAGAGTTTCCAGGACTTGGATAGATATATATATGTATGTATATATACGTATAATTATATTATATCACAGCACGTTTGCCAAAACTAGCAAACTTTGTTTAAATATAGTAGTTACCTCAACGCCGTCTTCTGGACTTGACTAGATCCAACCAAAATCTTCACACTGACCAGCAGTGGATCTCCTACGTGGACTTCAAGGATACCCTTCAACAAGGAGTAGGAATGTACAAGATGACCTCAACACTCCATAAAGACAGATACAGACGATCTTTCATCAGACGGATTGGCTCCTCTTCTTCCAACTCTTCTCGTCTTCTGATGTCTTCCAGAGTCGCCACAGTGATGCTAACAAACCCGAGAGCGACTTCAGAAAAATACAGCATGCATCGGCCGGCACTGTCCCCGCAAACGCACAAGAAGCGACACGCCGGTGAGTGGAGGAGAAGTTTACTTGGCTATGTGAATGATCTTTTTCCTGTGGACCTTCTTGTCCTCTATCAGCTGCTACAATTTATTGTATACTTTGATATTTTGGGACTGTGGTGGCCTAGCAGTTAAGGTACTGGACTATGCAGTAGATCCAGGGGTCAAATCCCACCTCTGCCAAGCTGCCACTGTTGGGTCCCTGGGCAAGACCCTTAACCACAATTTTGTCTGGGTAGGGATCACTATTACAGCTCTGGGCAATATGCCTTTACTATCATGGACACAGTCCATAATGTCTGTATGTGATGGCCGACCCAGTTGGCTGGTACCACCAAGACTCAATCCCAGGTCCCAATGGTGGTAGGCTGAGCCACTTTAGCATCTTCAGAAATCAGTGATGGACTACTTGTGTGTTTGTTTGTTTATTTGGATTTATTTAACGTTGCTATCAGCATCAATTGTCGTTTCAGTGACAGACACACAAGGTTACATTGAGACTAGTCATATACATACACTCAGGTCAGGCCAATTTAGCATGTTCAAGTAACCGAAAGTGCTATCCACTGAGCCACAGTGCCACCCCAAGGGACTAATAAAAGTCATTTCTAAAACCTTCTTCATATAATTTTAGGCTTATCGAAAATATCTTCAATGTGCCAAGGCAATCTCAGTCTTTTTATTGTAAATACATGTCCAAATCTTCATGTGTTTGATTCTAATAGCGCTGTTAAACCATTACATTTTGAAAGAAATAAGCAAGGATAGTACATAATTACAAATGATTACATCCTGATCACAGGTACAGTTCTGGAACTCAGGCCTAGGGGGCAGAATGATACCAAAGAGTTTGCCCAACAAAGATTAGACCATGTGAATAAATTATAGTCAACAGTGTCTTAAATCACATCAGCAAGTCTGCTTTGACATTGCTCAAGAACTGGGTGTGGTCTGATGTAAAGTCGTGGGCATGTACTGGAGTAAATAGGTAAGACAGACTAGCAAAACTTGAAGACGAAAGTAGTAGTTGTTATTTGAACATTGCATCAGAATCAATGGCAATATATTCCCAACAGACACCAAATTATATCAACACACTAGTCATTTGGCCAATTAAAAGTGACCAATTAACCTCATAATGCATGTCTTTGACATGTGGGAGGAAACCTGAGCAACCAGAGTAAACCCAGGCAGACAAAGGGAGGACATGTACATTCCACTCAGGCAGAGTCCAGGGTTGGAATTGAACCAGGGATCTCAGAACTGTGAGGTGACTGCGCTAACCTCATACACCACCATACTGCCCTACTCATTGGGTAAAGGGAAAATTGTGCAAATTAACTTTTTGACTACTGTTTACAAAGGTAATGTGGCCTAGACTGTGGCAGTCTAATGGTTAAGCTACTGAAATATGGACCAGAAGGTCAGAAGGCTCTGCCAAGTTGCCACTATTGAGTCCTTGAGCAAGGCCCTTAACCCACAATTGCTTGGATTGTAAGAAAGTATCATTTGTAAGTCACTCTGGATGAATGCTAAATGATGTAAATGAGGCAGTACAAACAGTAACTAATAATTCATAATATGTTAATGCTATGAATTATGTTAATAGGGTTCAAATCCCACCTCTGCCAAGCTGCCACTGTTGGGTCCTTGAGCAAGACCCTTAACCCACAACTGCTTGGATTGTAAGACTGTACCAATTCTAAGTCGCTCTGGATAAGGGCGTCTGCTAAATGCTGTAAATGTAAACTGTTAAATATGGGACTGTGGTGGCCTAGTGGTTAAGGTACTGGACTATGGACCAGAAGGACCAAGGTTCAAAACCCAGCTCTGTCAGGCTGCCACTGTTGTGCCCTTAACCCACAATTGCTTGGACTGTAAGAACGTATCAATTGTAAGTCTCTCTGGATTTTTCCGTACGCACGTACGTGGTTTCAGAGGCAGCCAGTGTCTAAGTTAATTTTGAAAGCTACCTGAGGCTTAGAAACGTTAAACCTGAGCAGCGTAGATAGTCCACGTTCCATACTTACACACTCACACTGAAGTCAGATTCAACTGTGATACTGGTGTTTCATGAAGCATCCCACAACCCGTCACAACCGATGTTCTTGCCAGTAATGTCGGCTTTTGAGCATGTCTCTCTGATAAACGCTACACAGGGAGGTTTAGAGTATTGCTGTGGGTGTTAAACTCCACACCCCCTGACCATGGAGGATGGACTGGGCTCTGTAAACACACCTGCTAACACCTGTTCAGTCTCAGGCCTACTAACCTGTCAGAGAGGCAGTGGGAGAGCAAGGCATGATGGGAGGTGTAGATTGTGGTCTGGTGAAGGGGGTGGAGCTTCCCAAGAGGGAGCAGATGTGTTGGAGCTTTAGCACAGCTGCACAGGCTGATAACACAGGCAGGGAGATGTTGGCATGCAGGATCCTCTTATCTCACACACACACACACACACACACGACTCCACAACAAGTGCCCGCCATTTGTCTGTCACACAAATAAGGACATTGAATGAGAGACACAAAGAGAGATGGCTGTCACTTTAATTAACCCCTCTGTTTATGCATGTGCCCTGGAATAGCTGTCTAGGGTTGGTTCCCACCTCAGCTCCATTTTGCCCTAAAAGTATCCTCAATTCTTCATGGCATGCTTCAACAAGATGTTATAAACATTCCTCGGAGATTCTGCTCCATATTGACATGACTCAATCTCACAATTCCTCCATATACATCAGGTGCAGCTTCATGCTGTGAATCTCTCGTTCTATCACATCACTGTGGTTCTATTCGATTCAGATCCAGTGACTTGGAAGATCAATGATGAACACTGAACTCATTATCATGTTCATGAAACCAGTTTGAAATGACTTTTGCTTTGTGACCTGGTGCACTATCATGCTGAATGTAGCCATTAGAAGATGGGCAGATTGTGGACATGAAGGGTGAACATGGTCAGCAACATTACTCAGACAGGCTGTGGAATTTAAGCCAAGTCAAGTCAACTTTATTTCCACAGCACTTTTAACAATGGACCATTGTCTCAAAGCAGATTTACAATTTTAGATTATCTCCTAAATTATAAAGCTAATACCAAATTGAGCAAGCCTAGGCAATGGTGGCAGGGAAAAATTCGCTAAACGTTACAAGGAAGAAACCTTCGGAGGACCAAGACTCAAAAAGGGACCCATCCTCCTTGGGTGGCTTAGATGGTTATATGTTAAAACTAACTAAGTTATCTAATTAGTAATAGTAATAGTTAATAAACAGAAACTAAATAAATATTAACAGAGAGAACATTCATTCATTGTCTTATCCACTTGATAATAGTCGGGGTCACTGGGAATTCTGGTGCACAGGGCGTAAGGCAGGAAAACCCCAGACAGGGTGCCAATCCATTGTAGGACACACACACACACACACACACACACACACACACACACACACACATCGGAAGGGCACATCGGACTTAACCTAACATGCATGTCTTTGGAATGTGGGAGGAAACCGGAATAACCACATAGACACGGGGAGTACATGCACACTCCCCACAGATGGAGCCCAGGGTCGGGATCGAATTGAGGATCTCGGAGCTGTGAGGTGTCAGTGCTAACCACCGTGCCACCCAAAGAGAGAACATTATTATCGCCATAATTTAGTCAAGTCAAGTCAGATTTATTTATATAGTGCTATTTACAATGGAGCATTGTCTCAAAGCAA
>JAJAGP010005078.1:0-38129 GCA_025084515.1 Ancistrus triradiatus
AAAGAAGGAGAACTCCTTCCAGCACACAAGCGCATAGACATAACATAAACACACAAACTAGCCACTGGTGAGGGATATGGGTATTGGGAAAAGTAACTAAAAGCGACAAGCAGCCATCCGTGTTCACAGCCGTTCCAACGCGCCCTGCAGACCCGTCCCGCCGTCCTTGGTGAAGATCAGCTTAGAGTGGAGGCATTTGGTTTGGGTAGGGACAAAAAGTTCTGATTAGTTAACATTCTTGCAGCAGAAAGAGTCTGTACAAAGTTCGCGATAACGTGGCCGTATACAGCGCTTACTGCCCAGAATGAAAAGTCAGTGAATGGGGGGGGTACTACCAACAGATCCTCAGGAAGAATTTCTTATCAGCGAGGCCGTTGCTGATAACAGGGAGCCGAAAGTAGAAATGGCTTGTTTTTGACTGAGCTCTAAAATTTTAACACTCAGAACCAATGTATCTCTGATTTACCTCCTTTCGCAAAGCCGTTAGTTTCACCATGATGGATTCCATAGTGCGGTTGATATGAGTTTGAGTTCCAACGGCTCTGCCCACCATTTCACTCAAATTGGGCAGTTTCTGGGGACCTTTGACAACTGACCCAACTCTTTTAATTTTCCGATACAGCAGGGTAATGCCAAATCCAATCAGCAGAAACCCCACGATCAATGTTCCGGATAGATAAACATCCTCGATGTCCTCCAATGAAAGAGGTGCCAGGCACATGACTCTCCACTTCCCCCACGGGTCCATCGCATATCCTGCCATCTGTGTTCCGTCGGGGTATTTGGGTTCCCCCGAACACGAACTTCTCGATGAGAAGATGGTGTCAATAGCGTTCAGAGACCATTTAACCAATTCCATAATTTGTTCTTTGAGTAGCTGTGCTACTGAGTAGAGTAGACGAGACAGATACAAAGAAGCCAAGCAGGAGAGATAAGGGAGCAAGGAGCAGTGCTTCCGCCTTCCACGAGAGCTCAGACGGAGTGGCCTAGCCAGTCTCCAGACCTCAATCCCATAGCAAATTTGTGAAGTTCGTGTTGCCCAGCGACAACCCCAAAACATCACTGCTCTAGAGGAGATATGCATGGAGGAATCGGCCAATATACCAGCTACAGTGTGTGCCAACCTGGTGAAGACTTACAGGAAATGTTTGTCCTCATTGCCAACAAAGGTTATGTTACAAAGTATTGAGTTGAACTTTTGTTATTGTTTTTGTTATTGTTATTGTTTTGTTATTGACCAAATACTTATTTTCCACCATAATTTACAATTTAATTCTTTAAAAATCCTACAATGTGATTTTTATCATTGTCTCTCATAGTTTATGATTAAAATTACAGACCTTTCTCATCTTTCTAGGTAGGAGACCTTGCACAATCAGTGTCCAACTAAATACTTTTTTGCCGCATTGCACTTTATGTTTATGGTTGTTAAAAGCATCTTAAATAAAGAAAACGAATGGTATATGCCAAGGACCTATTGGGTGAAGATGACCCAAATGTAAGACTGTTGAGCTGAGGAAGCTGGAAAAGGGGAAAGGCAGGATTGATCCATATTCCCTGCTGTACCCACCTGAGCAGATGAGAAATGTCTGTTTCATCATTTGGCAGCTATGCCCATAAATAACCACTATAATGCATATATGCCCAGGCTAAACATTTATTTACATTTACATCACTTATCAGACATTCTTATCCAGAGCAACTGACAATTGATGTCTCACAATCCAAGCAATTGTGGGTTAAGGGTCTTGCTCAAGGACGCAACAGCGGCAACTTGGCAGAGGTGGGATTTGAACCCTGGACCTTGTGGTCCATAGTCCAGTACTCTAACCACCACAGGCTAACACCGGCTGGGAAAAGCTAATACCAGCCTGCTAAGCTAACACCAGCCTGCTAAGCTAACGACGGGCTAAACAAAACACAAAAGCGACAGAACCGCAAACAGACAGGTACAACTGAACAGAAGTGGATGCAGCCACAACAAGAAGATCCAGAGGCCAATGAGACAGCAGCACGGGAGTCCAGGAGCCTGCAACGAGAAGTCCAAGAGGACGAGACCACAATGGATTAAACAAAAAATAGTTGTGTTCCTCATTTATATAAATATTTGTACAATGCAGTAGTGTACAATTTTTCTTACACCTAAATTAACAGGTACTTGCAACTCACACAGACGGAACGAGAGAGAAACATGCAGATTCCAGTTAAAAAATAGAAGCTTTATTTAAAGAAATAGTCTACAGAACAAAGGAAAACATTATGGCGTTTTTTTTTTTTACTTAACACCTCTGGGGGTTTTTAATTACTGGACCCTCCTGTGACTATGACTCTCTGTCTGTGAACTCATTGGTTGATCATGAAATAATCACTAACCGCTCGCAAATGGGTTTAGCGCTTTTAAGCTCCGTGTTTCCCAGTTGCCGGGGCGGTGGCATCATCTCGGTTATTACCAGGTTCTGTTATTGTTCCTAGTTTCTGTTAGTTGTGTATTTCTTAGTTCTTAGCATTATTCCCTGTGTTTCCTGTTAGTTGCATTTCTTCCCGGGTTGTTATTCTGTGTTTTGATCTCTGTTTATCTTCTGCCTAGGGACCTTATTTCAATAAACTGTTCATTTTACTGGAACCTGCGTTCATCTGCTTCTGTCCCACCAGCACGCATCCTAACAAAACCAGCAAAGTATGGAAAGTCCACTGAACAAAGGAAGTATACGGGGAAACGTGATATGAAAACAAAGGATGAACAAACTAAGACGAACCACGGAGAAAACGAGACGCGGGGAGGGAAACAAAAGAGTGTGTTAATGCTCGGAGGAACCATGGATCAAAAGAAAAGCATGCAAAACAAACTTGGTGGATATGGACCAAAACAGGAGCTAGCACAGAGCTGACGCGAAGCTAATGCTGGGCTAAAACCAAGTCCAACACTGACAAAACTGAAAACAAAACTAAATCCATGGATGGACAGAGCGGCAAACAGGAGTAAGTAATCCAAAGCGGATGGATGGACGGAGCAAACAAAGTAAGAGCAGACCGAATGCTCAGGCATGACCGAGACAATATTCTGCCCCGAATGTTTCTCGAAGCCGAGCTTATAAAGGGCGCTCCACAGCTGAGTTCCATTTCCACTCCATCAACTGTGGAGCTCCCGAGTTGGTCCTTGAGAGTCACATGATTCTTCAGAAAGTTGTGAGCGATGTGGCTCAGTTTTGCCAGGGGGTTTTGAGGCGACACATAACAGTACTTGCTCCATATTTACTTGGTACTTATATTGTAATTAGCAGACTGTGATTTAACCCTTTTCTCTACTTTTGTATGTTATGTACTGTACATAATAATGGTCGTGTTAACAACATACAAACTAAGGTGAGCCATTGAAGAGGTTATTTATATGAACAAACTGAAAACTAACCAAGGGTAAGGGATGAATTTAAAATATTTGGTGATACACACAATAATACACACAATAGTCGACATAGTAGTACAAACAATACACATAATAGTACAGATAATTACACACGTATGACATGTAACATATGACATATTTAACAGGCCTGACAGCACACGGACTGTTAACCATTATTTACCAACAGTTGCCCAAGAGAACAACTTTGGTTAAAAAGTGTTACAGCTCTGGGGAAAAGCTGTTGTCATGTCTTGATGTGTTTGTTTTTATTGTTCTGAGTCTTCTGCCGGATGGTAGAGTCTGAAAAAGGTGATGTCCAGGATGAGAGGGGTCTGTTGTAATTTTGCCGGCACGCTTCATTACTCTGCTGTTGTAAATGTCCTGAAGCGTTGGCAGATTACATCCAATGATCCTCTCCGCTGTCCTGATTGTACGCTGGAGTTTGGCCCGTTCATGTGATGTTGAGGAACCAAACCAGATGGTGATAGATGATGAAAGTATGGACTCTATGATTACTGTGTAGAACTGGATCAGCAGACTTTGTGGCAGGTTAAAGTTCTTCAGCTGTCTCAGGAAGAACATTCTCTTTTCCCACTTTAGGCCCCTGGATAAGGTGGTGCCCAGGAACTTAAGTGACTACACCACTAAGACCATAGAGCCATTCATTTTGAGGGGGTGTAAGGAGGGCGTGTTGCGCCTGAAATCCACCACCATCTCCACAGTCTTTTGTGTGTTGATCAGCAGGTGGTTGTCGCTGCACCAGGAGACCAACTGCTCGACTTCCTTTCTGTAGGCAGACTCGTCACTGTGGTAGCCTAGCGGGTAAGGTACTGGACTCTGGAGCAGAAGGTCCAGGGTTCAAATCCCACCTCTGCCAAGCTGCCACTGTTGGGTCCTTGAGCAAGACCCTTAACCCACAATTGCTTGGATTGTAAGATTGTATCAATTGTAAGTCGCTCTGGATAAGGGCGTCTGCTAAATGCTGTAAATGTAAATGTAAATGTCACCATTTGTTATGAGGCCCACCACAGTGGTGTCCATCAGCGAACCTTAATATCTTTACACCTGGTTCCTTAGAAACAACAGATTTTGGGGGTATGAAAAGACTAAAGATAATGTGAAGCACGCCTGCCTTGTGGGTACAACCAGGACTTAGGTTCCGCTGTCTGAAATGTGTTTTCCTAACCGACGTGCTGTGTCCTAATTTTCAGAAAGTCCATAGCACCGGCAGATGGCATCCGCACGACAGCTGGGACAGTTTGACCTGCAGCAGCTCTGCCTCTGGTGTTAAGTGCCGAGCTTAAAGTCCTACAAAACAACCGAGCATAGGTTCCAGGCTGCCGATATGCTGTCGCATGAAGTGGTAGGGCCACCGTTTGACGACGCTATTTGCTCTGTATGCAAACTGCGGGAGCCAGTAAAGGATATTGATGGTCCTCAGGTAGGCTAGGATCAGGCATTCAAAAACCTTCATTACTACAGACTGTCCAGGGCTACCAGGTCTCCACTTGCGCTCCTAGGTGTCGCTTCTTTGCTTTAGGTACGGGTGTGGTCTTAGACATGGGTGCTAGCCCTTTTTTTTCCCCTAAGTACGTTGACCCTAGCAGGGGCAGAGTCCGTGTCCAGTGTTGAGCGAAGCACATCCACACATTCTAATTGGGTCATTACACACTCCGATGAATTGATCTCCTCCGTAGGTGTATTAAATTTCGTCTGGTGAGGTTTTTATAATGTATGCTGGAGTCGCAAAAAGGGAAAAAAATTGTGATGGTGTGCTTGGGGTGATAACGAGGCAGAAGGATTTATTTTATTAAGATAGCTCAAATACTTAAAAGATCGTCTCTTCTTCTTCGGCTTCCCTTTATCACAGGGGTCGCCACAGCGAGATTAAACTTTTCCACCTCACCCTGTCCTCCACGTCCTCTACTCTCACCCCCCAACTCCCTGCATGCTTCATTCACCCCAACCATGTAACTCCTCTTTGGTCTTCCTCTCCGTCTCTGCCTGGCACTCCGTCCCCAACATCCTCCTACCATATATCCACTATTCCCTCCTCTGCACACTGTCCAAACCATCTCAGTCGTCCCTCTCGGATTTTGTCTCCCAATTTTGCAACCTTTGCTGTCCTCTGATGATCTCATTCAATCCTGTCCACCCTCACACTCTAGAAACCTCAACATCTTAAGTTCTGCCCTTCCGCCAGCTCTGCTTCCGTCTCTTTTGTCAGTGCACTGTCCCCTAAGCCATACAACAAGGCTGGTCCTCACTACTCTCTTTTAAATCTTTCCTTTCACTTTTGCCTGGACCCTTTGTCCACACAGCACTCCTGACACTCTTCTCCACCCACTCCTCCTGCCTCCACCTCTTCTTTACCTTCTTTCCACCTCCCAATTTCCTTGGACAGTTGACCCAAGTACTGAACTCCTTGGACCTTTGTGACCACTGATGCCTGCACCCTGACCTGTTCACCTGCCTCCCTTTCATTTCACACATGGTATTCTGTCTTCTACAGTTGACTTTCATTCCTCCTCCTTTCCAGATATACCCTCCACCTCTCCAGTTCTCTTCTCCCTGTTCCCTGTTCTCACTTACAGATCACAATGGTCGTCTGCAAACATCATAGTCCACGGCGAGTCCGTCTGACCTCATCTGTTTATCTGTCCATCACCGAGCAAATAAGAAGGGAACTCAGGGCCGATCCTTTGCAGTCCCCACCCCTACCTTGAAAGCTATCTGTCCACTCCTACCAGCACATCTCAACCGCTGTCATGGCTGTTGTCATACATGTCCCTGCAACTAATCTAACGTACTTTTCATCCACCTCGAGGCTTCCTCATACACCACCACAGTTTCCTTTCCTGCCCCTTGGCCACCCTGCATAAGCTTTCTCCAAATCCACAAAGAACGCAGTGAGCTCTTTCTGACCATCTCTATACTTCTCCATCAGCAAGTCTCAAAGCAAAAATCGCATCCATGGTGCTCTTTCCTTGGCCATGAAACCATACTGTTGTTCACACACTGTCACCTCCTGTCTGAGCCTAGCTTGCTTTTCCACAACTCTCTCCCCAATCTTCTTGTGTGGCTCATCAACTTTATGCCCCTGTAAGCGCCACAACTCTGTACATCACCCTTCTGCTTAAAAATCGGTACACAGTAAACTTTTCCGCCATTCCTCCGCATACTCCTCATTCACCAGGACTTCCATTGAATAATCTATTCCAAAAACACCACCCCCCTCCCAGCTCTCCTAGACTTTTCCATACCTCAACCGGTATGTCATCAGGTCCCATGCCTTTCCGTTCTTCATCCTTTTCAAGCTTTCCTCACTTCATCCTTGCGAATCTTTGCTACATCCTGTTTCCACATTTCTACGCCATCCCAGCTTCTTTCTTTTCATTTTCTAAACATTCATCAACTCCTCAAAAACTCCTTTCCTTCCATCTTTCCCTCACCTTCTCCTCACCTGACAGTAACAATTTCCATTTCATCTTTGGATCACCCGAACCTGCTGCACATCCCTTTCGCACTCTATCTGTCTGTCTTCGGGCCAGCAATACAACTCCTTCTCTCCTTCTCTCCCTACCTTTCTACCTGTCATATAACCCATCGTAGGCCTTCTCTTGGCCTTTGCTACCTCCCTCTTTGCCCTGTGCCCGCATCTCCTGTATCCGCCCAATGCCTACTCATCTCTTTAGTCCTGTCCCCGTCCCATTTCTTCTTTTGCTGTCCTCTTTCTCTAATAACCTCCTGCACTTCCTTTGTTCCACCACCATGTTTCCTTGGCATCTTTTGCCTGTTCTAGAAGACACACCCCATAACCTTTCTACCTTCTAACCTGTCCCTGTCTATCACTGTTGGCTGCTACTACCAGTCATCTGGGAGCTCTTTTTCCTATCACCCAAAGCCTTTCTCAGCTCCTCTCGAACTCCTTACACAACCATTCTTCCTTTCTCAACTTCCCCATTTGGTCTTTCTCTGCTCTGCCTTTGTTCTCTTCCCTCTTCCTAACCACCAGAGCCATCCTGCACACCCCCATCTTAATGCTGCTTAGCTAACACTCCCCTGCCACTACCTTACAATCACCATCTCTTTTAAGCAACCTCTGCTGCATAGGATGTATTCTACCTGTTGCTTCTCCCTCCACTCTTAGAAGTCACCCTATGCTCTTCTTCTTTTGGAAATATGGTGTTAAAACACAGCCCTTTCCATCCCTCTTTGCCAAATCCACCACCATCTGGTCCTTCTAGGTTCCTATCCTTACACCAACCCCCCATCACTTCCGCATCTCCTTTATTACCTCCATCACCAACATGACCATTGAAAGTCTGCACCAATCAATCACCAAAGTCTCTCCTTCCCTGGGAATTCTCTCCCCCATTCATCTAAAACTCCCCCCCAGATCCTCCTCTTTCTCCTCTAATTCAACAGCCAACTTGTGGGAATAGCCACTAACAACATTCACCATTACAAACCCTCATTTCCAGCTTCAGACATATTATCCTATCTACACCCTTTCACCTCACTACATTCTTTACATAGTCCTCTTCAGGACCACACGCCACTTCCATTTCTCTTCCTAGCCACCCATGGTAGACAGTGTTAATAACCCTGCACCAATGCATCGACCTTGCTACCCTTCCCACTTTGTCTCCTGCCCACACAGAACATCGACCTTTTCTCCTCGGCATCATATCACCAGCTCTCTAAACCTTTCCCTGTCATCGTCCCTAACATTTAGGGTTGCTACCCTCATTGCTATATCTTGCCGCTCCTGATTTCTCTCCTGTCTTCCTCACAACGCCCGCTTCCCTCCTCTTCATCCTTCGGCAAACAGTAGTCCAATTTCCCGCTGGGGCCCTGTTTGCTACAGTACCAGTTGGCGGTCGGTGTTAACCCTGCCGCGACCGATCCGGTATGGTGAAATTATTATGAACTCGCATACTGTATTTGGCAAATGTTTTACACCGGATGCCCTTCCTGACGCAACCCTCACCATTTATCCGGGCTTGGGACCGGCACTAGAAATACCCTGTCTGAGCAAACTAGCGGCTGGTTTAGCTCAAATACTAAAAGATAGTGATCTGAAATCGAATCACTTTGTTTGAAAACATCAAGGTTATGTATATTGATACCAAATGTTAATATTAGATCTAAAGTATGATTATAGCGGTTAAGAGCAGATAAGAGCAGTGCAGTGGGTTTGTTAATGTAGCGAAATCCCTACAAAAAAGCACATGATTCATATGTGAACAGCAGTTTCACTTAAATTAAATTGTCATTTAATTACAGTAAGTAGTTATGTTGATGTAATATTTCATTACTGTGAAGCTCATGTACACATTTTAATCAAGTCAATTTAAGAGCCATTCCCACGAACGGGTGTCCTTTCCTTTCCCAAGACATGAACAGAAGTCTATATAATTAACTGTAAGAAACATTTTATTATTAAGCCAGGTGTCCTGCACAGTGATGCAATTGCACGTTTAAAGTATACAATTTAAATTTATTACGTAGATGTTACGGTTCGCTATATTTAAAAGGATTTTGAACCGTCAAAACTGAAAAATAAGGTTTGGAACCCAAATGCAGTTAGCTCCAGATGGTATTAGTGAACTGAAATAAATAAAAGAAATAAAACAATAATTAATAATATACAAATGAATAAATAACAAGGAATAAGTGGGCCTCTGTGTGTCAGCGAAAGCAGTGAAATTGTAAACTGACGCACAAACACAGAGACTCACGGCCGCGCTGAGGAGAGAGGGAGAGAGAAAGGCGGGGCAAGCAAAAACGCCCACCACACGCCGACCCTGAGTAGAAGCAGGGGGCGTGGTCCGAGCAAACTGCGATGCGGTGCGTAGGCGCAGAATGGCGCGTAGCGTTGAGAAACGAGAGGCAGAAATCAGGAAGCGAGGGGAACACTTTGAAATGAAATAGAAGTGTGAAGTGCTGCCCCTACACCACCTAGATCCCTACCGATTACCTCACGCTTCCCAACGCTATGGGCCTGACCTCCTTTGCGAGGCCAGCTCATCCTCTAACCCTTTCAAAAGAAAAGTAAAACAAATGAAAAGCGCGGGGCTCTTTAACAAAGCGGAGAGACGGGTGAGGTCTCAAAAGGACGCAATAGCAGCGATCGCGGGGCACGGACGGCGTCAAGATTGCAAAGATGCAACACCTACTACAACTGGCAAGGCTCTTAAATAGCCAGGAGTAGCAGGTGAGGCATATTTGTGCAATCAAGCTGCATTACTGACAGACAGCTTGATCACAGCGGCTGCCAGAGATCCTACCAGGGAAAAGTAGACCGACGCTCACACCTAGCGTACATTTGAGGATCTGAAACTTCTGCTCCCCCTTTATTTTTCACTTTTATTATATGAATTTGAGCCTCTTGGTCTAACGGCCGCGAAACAGTCGTGGGTTGCTTGAGTTCCATAGTGTTTCATATGTCACGACTGCACAAATATGGCTGAGAGAACTGACGCGAGGATTGCGAGGATCTGGCAACCCAGACTGATCCGCGGTTGCACACAGGACGCCGTTTCGTAGCTGCTAGCAGCTTATTACCTTTGATTTTAATTCCCATGCATCTGTATCATATAAAATCCGTATATATAGGAGGTTTTTATACAACATCTTAATCATTTTTATTCTCGTAACCGGCGGATTTATTTTTTGCCGCTAATCGTTTTTTAGTACTTTACAGGTATAACCGGCTTGTGTTTGCGTAGTTTAGCCATTAGCTAATACCAGAGTTGCGTCTTTGTCCAGTAGTGTGTGTTGTTAATAACTTTTTTTTACAGTCTTTTTCCCACTTTCTTTCTTTCTGAGACGTAGTTTTTTTAGTGAACGTTTTTGGTGTTGACTTAACGTGTAATTAAAACACTTAATCGAGCATTGCATTGGACCATCGGCTGCAGCTGAACCACATCCTTCACTCGCACCCACAACAACCACCCTAACTAATTCCCTTTAATTATTAATTGTATTAACATGGCTTCGCTGTGCTTGTTCCTGTGCCGAGTGTGGCATGTTTAGCTATTCTTCCCCGTCATTAGTGTAAATTTTACTTGTGATCGGTGTAGGCCTTGTGTAGCCAGTCCGACGGAGAAGATTGTATTTTTAGAGGCGCGCATCCAACATTAGAGAAGGCGAGCTCAGCTCCTATCTTAGCAATATCTGGATGGTCAAGGCGAGTTCGAGCCCCGGCAGAAGTCCGCAGCAGGGCAAGTGGGTGACGGTTTCCGGCGACGTAAGTCGGAAGGCTAGTCATGAGAGCACCACTCTTAACTGTTCAACGTGTCCAACAGTTTGGCCCTCCTCATGAAACACCCACTGAGCAGCCTGTTGAAAGAGCTCTGGTCTAGGTGACTCTAGTTTAAATTACGACCACGTGAAAACTTGCTACCTTTCCCCTTTAGGGACCCCAACCAGTCAGCTATAGTTCTCTGTATCCCCGGAGCCAGAGTGCCAACATTGTAACGAGTCTAGTGGAACTCGAGAAGCCGCAATGCCTAGGATAGTTATTCATGTAAGGGGCTAATGATATACGACGTCGTCAGTCCAGAGGTTACTAATGCGAATTTTGTAGAGGTGGTTAGCGTGGCGAATGCGAATGCCGATGCTTGTAGTGTGCTCTGCTGGCCCCCATCCCAATGCGGCGAGGTGACCAAGTCCTACAGCAGGTTATGGTCCCGCTGACTGCTGGCTGTCCAATTGGTTCTTGAAAAAAACAACCGTGGGCCTTTATAGACAACCCCTTGGACAGCCTTTGAGGGTAAGCCTGCCTTTTAGGATGGGCGGTGTTCAGCCCACTCGGGAGGGGGCTCTCTCTCTCCCTGCAACATTCCCATAGTCTTATTGCCCCGATTGGGTTGGGGCTGACATCCATAGCAGGTGTCAGGCAGGCAGACAGAACCGGCTTAACCAACGTCTGCTGGTATCCATGCACCTCACCCAGACCCACTTTATTGGAAACTGTGTCTGTTACCCGCATCTGCCCTAACACGTAAACGCTCTCAAAAAGTCTGTTTTTAATAACGTCATTAGTAATAAACCGAATATCTGCAAAGAATAACAACTTAGACTAAAGCTAGGACTTACTCCACATTAGATCACTTACAAAAAACAGTGATTGTAAATGAAATGATCACTGATAAACTTTACACGCTTCTGGTCTCAATGAGACTTGGGAGTAGACTGATGAATATGTCGCCTTAAATGAAGCCTCCCTCCTGGATACATTCATGCTAGTCGCCCTCGTCCTAATGGGGCGGGGGGAGGATATGCCACAATTTTTGACAAAGACGTAGGGTTACAGCTAAATCCCATTACCAAGGCTAATTCTTTGAATACGATTCTTAATGTGACTGATCCATCGTTATGGACCAAAACCACACTCTCTTTTTCGCAGCTTATCACTAGTTCCACCGCCCGCCTGGTCCCATTCAGAATTTCTTCAGGAAATTTGCTAACTTTCTTTCTTGCTACTACTTTCACAGATAAGGCTTTAATTGTAGGTGATTTCAATATTCACTCACTTTGACAAGAGCAGGACCACTTAAATTGCTTTCGCGTCATCTTAGATCCATGGTTTTTTTTTATCACTCGAATGTGATGGGCCACCCCACCGCCTGTAATCATCCTTTAATCTAATATTCATTTTGGTATCATTAGATAACCCCTGATGTTTTTCCCGCAAGTGTCGATTTCCAGATCACTAATCTCACTATCTTTAGTATTATGAGCTATTTCTAATAAATAAAATCCTTCCTGCCCTCGTTAT
This sequence comes from Ancistrus triradiatus, assembly GCA_025084515.1. Classification (NCBI taxonomy): domain Eukaryota; kingdom Metazoa; phylum Chordata; class Actinopteri; order Siluriformes; family Loricariidae; genus Ancistrus; species Ancistrus triradiatus. The sequence goes on from JAJAGP010005078.1 coordinate 12,192, forward strand.
CACACCAAGCGCACTACACATCTGCTACTCAGCTGCGTTTATTAAAAACCACCAGACTTAAATTTAATACACCTACGGAGATAAATCATCTTGAGTGTGTATGAGCAATAGAATGTGGTGCTTCGCTCAACCCTGGACCGACTGCCCTGCTGGCTCAAACTATTTAGGTAAAAAAGGCGAGCACCGTGGTATACTGACCACACCCGTACCTTAAATCAAAGAACACGGCATTTAGAAGCGCAGGGAGACATAGTAAATTTTGGAGGTGTTTAAGATTGGCTTGGAGGGACAGCATGGCGAGTATAAGCATGCCCTCACTAAAGCTAAAGCTGCATACTTCTCTTCAATCATAGAGCAAAATAAAATAATCCAAGATTTCTCTTTAAATACAGTCCTTCCAAATTAAAAACAAAAAAACCCACCAGAAAGTGACTCTCCCATTCTCCATTCTGTGTAATTTTTAACAGTAATGATTTCATGACTTTTCTTTAATGATAAGATAGAACACATTAGGCATAAAACTCAATGCTCATCACATCCACCAACTGTTCATCAACCTTCCATATTCCAGCCACTTAGTGAAGACATCTGTTCAATTAGCGTAATCAAGATTAGATCTTTTAATTACCTACCCCCGATTACAATACTGAACTATCCTCATGATCAGCTCGTCTAGTGATCAACATGTTTTGTTAGATCCAATCCTACACGTCTACTCAAACAAGTATTTACCACCTAGTGTTATAGAGCCAGTGTTAGCTATTTTTAAATTCATCCCTTACCTTAGGTTTAATGTCCCAAGCCTTTAGTTTGCTGTTATCAAACCACTGATTAAAAAATCCAATCTTGAACCCTTGTGTGATAATCTAATTATAGACATTTCAAATCTCCGTTTCTGTCCAAAATCTAGAAAAGTCGTCTATCGCATCTCTGTAGTCACCTTCAAAGGATGAAATTTATGAAAACATTTCATCTGGCTTCAGGCCCATCAATAGGACGAAAACAGCATACTTAGGGGTACTTATGACTTGGTAATGTCCCTCAAGATACGGGATGTTGGTTTCTTTTCTTCTTTTTCTTCTTGTTCGTGTTAGATGTAAGAAGTGCAGCATTTGACACTATAGCTCAATATGTTTTACTAAACAGACTAGAAAATACTCGTAGGTATTAGGGATTCAGCAATTTTCTTTGGTTTAAATCCCCCTACTTAACTGACCGGTACCAGTTTGTTCATAGAAATAATCTAAGATCTAAGCTTCTCAAAAGTGAAGTATGGCGTACCTCAGGGTCAGTGCTTGTCCCGCTTTTTATTCTCTCCTGTAATGCTGCCACTTAGGCTCGTTTATTCGTAACATGGCATTAATTTCCACGCTATGCAGATGATACACAGCTGTAACATATCAGCCAACCTAATGGACAACCTACAATCAACAAAATCGAGGACCTTGTGTTAAAGGCAATAAACAGATTGGAATGTTTATTTATTTTTCTCTTACTTAACTCAGATAAAACTGAGGTTCTATTAGTGGGCCCAAGGCTGTGAGAGAACAGTTAGCTACATCTTCCTCAATCTTAATGGCCTTCCAGTATTGCCCCCGTCCATACTGTAAAAAAACTTAGGGGTCACATTTTGGATTCAGATCTCTCCTTTGATGCGCACATGAGCAGCATCCTCAAATTGCCGTTTTCTTTCAATTACGTAATATCGCTAAACTTAGAACTTCCTCTCTTTTCTAAAATGATGCGGAAAAACCTTGTTCATGCGTTTATAACCTCAGGTTGGATTACTGACTCACTTACTTACTGGATGCTCTAGTAATCTATAAATAAACTTCAGTTATTTCGATGCACTGCCCGGTGCTAACTCGAACTAGAACATTTGATCATATCACTCGTTCTATAATCACTGCACTGGTTACCATTCAAATTCCGCCATTGTTACAATACTTCTTATCACTTATAAAGCCTCTACATGGCCTGCCCCACATTAATCTGAGTGATCCCTTAGAGTTTACAATCCAACTCGTCTACTCTTCGTTCGCAAGGGTTTGCAGGACTTCTTTTTAGTAGTTCCTAGAATTAAAAAAAAGTCACAGCCCCGGGGGAAAGGCTTCTCATACATGGCCCCCCAACTATGGAATAAACTTCCCACTTTTCGTTCGGATTCAGACAACCCTCCAAAGTTTTAAGTCATGCTAAAGACATACTTATGTACTACAGCTTTGACTAGATTTAGACCAGGTTGCATGGCTTGGGTTGCTGAGGCCGGAGTCTGAAGTCATGTCTGGCCTGCCTGCCCTTGTCCGCTAAGCCGGTAGTGTCGAGTGGGCCGTCTGGCTGAACTATGCTTGGGGTCCTCGTGATCTTGACTCATGCTCCTTGCCTTAGAATAAGGGCAGAGCTGTGGGTTCCATAGTCAAAAGTCTTATGGTGATCAAGACGTTTGGGTTGGCTGCCTTCTGCCGCTCGTGGGTTGCCAAATGTCTCATGTGATCCCTCCTTGGCTGTGTTTCCTTCCAGTTTCTCCGCTTTCCTAGCTTCCCCCCCCCCCCCCCTAAGCTATGCTCCTATAGCTAATGCGCTGTCCGGGGTCTCATGCTACACTTGGCATCAGTGATTGACATGGCATCATTGATTGTTAATAAACCTGGCTTCTTAGTCATAACTAATTACATTTTCCTGTTTTCTCATTCCGAGCTGTGTTTCCGGCAGTTCCGGCCCCAACATGATGTTCATCTGAGGAGCTCCACGTTGCATATCACATTTTTATTCGACCATGACTCCATGACTTTTAGTTTCGCTCTAATTTAATCATCATACCCGGGCCACTAATGATGCGATGTGAATACTTCACATTTTATTTGAACTGTGGACTCCATGACTTTAGTTCGCTCTTAGATTTATCATCTACGCCGCCATGAGGTGTTGGGTCCCCTTTTTGAGTCTGGTCCTCCCAAGGTTTTCTTCCTGATCTAGGGAGTTTTTTCCTTGCCACGGTCCCACCTAGGCTGCTCAATTTGGGATTGGACGTAGTTATTAGGAATAATCTAAACCCTTGTAAAAGTTTTGCCTTTGAGACATGCTCCATTGTAAAAAGCGCTTATAAATAAATCTGACCTTGACTTGACTTGACCTAACTAGCGTCAATAAATGGTAGGGCATTGAAAAGAATTTGTAAGCTGTCCCTTGTTGCTACTTAACAAACACTTTTAACATGAAACATAATAATTAAAATCCTTCATAAATCTTTTTTTTTATTGTTGTGTCACTCCATATCCCATCTATGCCTTCAATTTATTCATAAGAAATCCATAATAATTTATGTTCAATAAATTTTCAAGAGGAAGCTGTATCATCTCGATCTTCTGAAGATCATGGGAAGAGCAAAAGTAAGTTGTCTCTTTTGTGTTTTACCAAGCTTCATTATGAATAATTAAATATGTGTGTTGTTAAATTCAGCATTTAAAAATGATAGAACATGAAGTTTAATTTTTAAGAGTAACAACAAGCAAATTGCTCCCACTTAGCAACCGTCTTTTTGGTGGATGTTGCCAAATGTATTAAAAAACGGCATGATATTAAACAGTCAGAATCAGGTGTGCTTCTCCCTGTGTGAACTGCAGCCACACCAGCTCTTTTTGGATAACACCAGTGACCCCTGGTATAGAGGTTATTATTATTTAGACTGAGAGAAGCGGGTAAGGGTGGTTTTGTTTTGTTCTTTTCAGTGCTGATCAGTTTGTGAAATAGTGTGAAGGTACTTAAATGGAGAGTGGAATGTAACATTCAGCATATAAATTTTATTATAGTGATGATCAAATAATGAACTGAGATCACTTGATCATTTTCTGCTTAGTTAATATTTATTCAAGATACCCATGAACATATAGTCTCCACAAAAAGTCCATGATTGGTCACTAAATTATTACAAAATTAGTACTTAATTTCTAACTTAAATTCTAATAACATAGCACACAGATAATAAAATCAAACCAAATAAACCCAACCCAGTCCTCACAAACTGCTTACTTAATCTCTCTAAACACACACTAATGGAAAACATTGATGTATCTTAAACATTTAATCATGCAGGTCTAGAACTCTTAGTGTAAGATCAGAGAAGAGCCAGGAATCGAGGGACAGTCTGTTCTTGGCAGAAATCGTTCAGCTGCTCGATCTCATTTGTGTCGTCACTCACATCACCCCAGTAGAACTGAGAACTGACGCACATAGAATTCTCCTTCTCCTTCACCTCCTCTCTCAGGATGTAATGGTTGGCCAGGGCTTGCTTATAAAGCTCGTGGTTGGTGTTCAGTGGAACTGGATTGCCTCTCTGAATAGCATAACATTTGATAATTCTTTTTTCATGTGATGTGCCAGCATTGCTGCTTCCTTCTGAGTTTGTAAGACTGTACTCTGATATAAATCCAATTCTTGCAGAGAGAAACCTAAATTTCTTAGTTTGCAGCTTTTCATTCACATCTGTAATAGATTTTCCTGTCTTGTTACAGTAAAATTCCAAGCACTCCTTTGCATCCTGTTCTCTTTCTTCTTTCTTCTCTTGGCATGGCCAATGGAGAGTATTTTCTCTCTTCATACGTATTCTTCATGGTAAATCTGCATTAAAAATAAATCCTTTGTGATTTCTTGAACATTCCCTTCCTCTTTCTGTTTCAGGGGCTGCACAATGTTGTAGCAAGCCAGACGAGGACTTTTATCAAGGCTGTACACACTGCTGGTCAGAAGACCTATTATATCTTGTGCATCTTCGATGACATTAGGTTGTGTTGAACGATCAACATCCACTGCTGTCACAAGTGCAGGAAGTTTTATTTGTAGTATCTTTAGGAGTTCATTAAAATCATCTTCACTGAGAGGCTGCATCTCTTGCTCAGTTAGATCCTGAGCTCTTCTGCTGCTTCAAATCCTCCAAACAAACATTGTTTCTTTTTTAGATGTTGTTTGATACTAAAATGGAATAAGAATATAAATAGAGTAATATATACGTGTATGCTGATTAAAAACAGTTTTCAGCCATGTGTAGCAGTTTTTATCCTCATCTTATTCTAATATTTGTCTCTATGTTCAGTTCTTTGTTAGTCGGTCATCATGTCCACATTTATCTTTGTGCCGACCAATAAATTCAACACATATTGGTGCCTGTAGAGTTTTCCAAGCTAAAGTCACAGGGCTGCCAAAAAACAATACAATTATTATAAAGATCAAAACAATTTATCTTACCAGATCAATTTGCTGCTTCTGATCTTCCAGATCAATCTGTTTTATGTTATTTTGCTCTCTATGTTCTTCTGAGTAACATGCTGTACATTTAGAGTATCAAACAAAATACTCAATAGTCACAAAAGTGCCACCTCCTAATCCTGCTGCTGCTGCTGCTGGACTCACTTGGAGGGATTTTAGTTGTGTGGAAGCAGAGTGTGACAAACAAGTGTGACATTTCTTTGTTATGAATTTGTAAGTACAAAGTATCCTATAAAAGTATTACTGTAACGCCGAACGGGAGGTAGGAGACAAATGCGAGTTTGTGGAGTAGCAGAACTGGCTTTATTGACTACAGAACCGGAGGCAATGCAGGAGCTAACAGACTAGGTAAGAAACCTTGTAGTGTAGCAACGCAAAAGGGAACTGAATGGGGTATTAATAGAGGGAGAGAGATAGGCAAAAACGGGAACAGGTGCAGGTGGTTAATAGGAGGGAGAGGATGAGTGAGGCAGGTTGCGTGTGGTTGAAGTGGTGCTGGTTGTGGGCGTGACAGTACCCCCCCTTGAAGGAGTCGTGCAGGCGGGGGCACGGCGGGAGCCGGAGGCCCGGAGGAGCGAGCAAGATTTGCGGGGGTGGCCTGGGGGCCGGTCGGTCGGGCCGGGCGGCATGGAACTCCCGGATGAGGAGGGGGTCCAGGGGGTCCTTCGCATCCACCCAGCTGTTTTCTTCAGGGCCGTAGCCCTCCCACTCAACCAGGTACTGGATGCGCGCGTCGCGCCGGCGGGAGTCCAGGAGGCGATGGACCGTGTAGGTAGGCGGAGGCTGGTCTGATGGAGAGGACTCAGCCAGCGGGCCGGGGACCCAGGGTTTCAGGAGCGATACATGAAATGATGGAGATATGCGTAAATGAGCAGGTAATTGCAAGCGGTAGGTGACTTCGTTAATACGGTGGGTGATCTTGTAAGGATCCAAAAAACGAGGAGAAAAAGGGGTACTTCCCTGTAGGTTGCGCAGTTCCCAGGTCGACAGCCAGACACGGTCTCCTGGTTGGTAGGTGGGAGCAGAGCAACGGTGCCGGTCAGCGTGCCTCTTGTAGCGGCGGATAGTTGGGCGGAATGCCAAGAGGATGGGCGTGGGTGCCTCCGAGGCAACTGGCTTGAGGTCGAGGCTGCGGGACAGTGCATCCGCCTTGGTGTTCTTGGTCCCAGGGCGATAGGTGATGGAGAACAAGAACCGGGAGAAGAAAAGGGACCAACGGGCCTGGCGAGCGTTGAGGCGTTTGGCCGAGCGGAGGTACTCCAGGTTATTATGGTCAGTGAGAACTGTGAAGGGGTGTTTGGAGCCCTCGAACCAGTGCCTCCACTCTTCCAGGGCCAGCTTGATGGCCAGCAGTTCACGGTCGCCCACATCATAATTGCACTTGGCAGGAGTGAGTTTGTGCGAGAAAAAGGCAACGGGGCGCAGCTCACTCTGATCGCGTTCAGCTGTGGGGCTTCCTATAAAGACACCCCCATGAGAGACTCACTTTGCGGATTATTTATGGTACTCTATGCCTGTCGCGTCCTTACGCGCCGCTCCGCTCGTCACCGCGTTCCTACGCGCCGTACCGCTCATCGCGTTCCTACGCACCTCTACGCTCATCGCGTCCCTACGCGCCTCACCCTTCCGTGTCGTCCTGGTCACCGTTAAGGTATTGCTTGGTCTGTTCACTTCCGTGTTTTGTTTATTTCACACCCGTTTTGCGCTGTTTTGTTTCATACCCGTTTTTGAGTTTTTTCCATGCCTGTTTTCCGGCTTCGGCCCTTTTACGTTGTCCACCTGTTTTCGGTCCTCACCCATCATTTTGCTGTGTTTCCTTTTGTTATTTGTACTATGAATAGAACCCCTTTCTTTTGAACCTGCGTTCGTCTCACCTTCCCATTCGCCTCCCGCCGTTACAACCAGAATAACTTCAGATCCTCCAGATCAGTCTGACGTGAGAGTGTCAGTAAGGAAGGACTCACCTGGATGATATTTTACTGTATGGAAACAGGTGACTCATTTGTATTTTCTGTACAGTCTTACAGTGCAAGCAGCTGTGGGTTAAGGGTCTTGCTCAAGGACCCAACAGTTCCAGCTTGGCAAAGGTGGAATTAGAACCCTCAACCTTCTGGTCCATAGTCCAGAACTTTAACTGCAAGGCTACCACATAATAGGCTGCATAATATGTGTCTATCTGCAGTCTCGTATCTCTGGTGTGTCATCGGAAGCTGAGGTTAAGCATATTATAAAATACTTACTTATAGTTAAAAAAATATTTTAAAAATATGTACTCTCAGTCGGTAAACTGTTTTTTTTTTGACTGCGCCAAATTAACGAGCAAATGGTGTTAGCATACTAACTACGATTAGTAAACTACACCTATTACTACATTGTCCGTGTTAAAGCTTTTTGATTTTGTTTTCCATTTTTGCATATAGCCTATTACATTCCTGTTTATAAAAAGACAGACTTTAGGTAAGGAGGTGCTCGTCCATTTTTGGCATTGTAGGTGAGCATCAGGGTTTTGAATCTGATGCAGCAGCTACAGGCATCCAGTGAAGAGATCGCATCAGAGGGGTGACAAGAAAACATGGAACTGAAAACCAGATATCCTGCTGCCTTGAGAGTTAACCCATATTATCTCAGTTATCTCAGAGCTCCACTCAAATGACCTCGGAATTACTTGGTGTCATCACAGAGATAATTTACATAAATGCATTTACTTCAGACAAACTGCAGAATTACTCCCAAATTAAATCTGAATTTACACAAAGTTACTGCAGTTTGATCCTGAAGTTACCTTAGATTTAGTTTGTCTCACAATTACACCAGAATGCTTACTATTTATCTTAAGATAAATAAAGTTACTTTATTTATCTTAAGAACTAGAACCAGTGGATCCTGCTTCAGAAAAAATTTCAATCAAAACACTTTGTCTGCTTTTCTTTCAGCTTTTAGTTTTAATCATGTTTATTTAAAATGTACATATCCACTATAATAAGTTAAAGATTCATAAATATATTATCTAATTACTGATGTACGAAGAGTGAAGGAAAAATGCTACGTTCTAAATATACATGAAAACTCTTCTGTCTTCTTCTTTCTTATTTTGGCTGCTTTTGTAAGGGGTCACCACAGGTGATCATACGTCTCCATCTTGCCCTGTCATGGACATCTGCCTCTGTCACACCAACCATTTGCATGTCCTCCTCCACAGCATTGATAAATCTTCTCTTTGGCTTCTCTCTTCTCCTCCTGCCTGTCGGCTTCATACCCAGCACTCTTTTCCCGATATAACCTTCATCCCTCCTCTGCAAATGCCCAAACCCTCTCAATCTCACCTCACTAACTTTATCTCCAAAACATCCTGCTCATATTGTCCCTCCTAATAAACTCATTCCTGATCCTGTTCATCATGTCACTTCTAATGAGTGGCACGGTGGCTTGGTGGGTAGCATCGCTGCCTCACAGCAAGAAGATCGTGGGTTCAATCCCAGGGTGGAGTGGTCTGGGTCCTCCCCGTGTCTGTGGGGGTTTATTCTTGGTACTCTGGTTTTCTGCCACAGTCCAAAGAAAGTCATGTTATGTTAATTGATTACGCTAAATTGACCTCATCGTTAAATAAATCAATAAACAACAAAACAACAAACTCTAAGCCATGCAACAGCAGGCCTCACCACTGTCTTACACGCTTTTGTTTTCACTCTGGCAGATACCCTGCTATCAGAAATCACTCCTGCCACTCTATGCCACCTACTCCACCTTGCCTGCACTCGCTTCTTTGCCTCTCTACCACACTCTCCATTGCTTCTACACTTGACCCCAAGTATTTAAACTCCACCACCTCTGCTCCTTGTATCTGCACCTTTACTCTGCCCCCTTCTCATTCACAAACACATGTACTCCATTTTGCTCCTGCTAACTTTCATTCTCCTTCTCTCCAATGCATACCTCCATCTCTCCAGGCTTTTCCTCGACCTGCTTCCTACTCTCACTACAAATTCAGAGCCGTTCCTTTGTGTAATCCCACCTCTACTTTAAACCCATCCGTTGTTCCTACTGCACATCTCACTGCTGTCACACTGTCCTCATACATATCTTGTACCACCTTCACATGCTTCTCTGCCACTCCAGACCTCCTCATTACCACAAATCTTCTCTCGGCACCTTGTCATAAGCTTTATATACATCCAAAAACACACAATGAAACTCCTTTTGGACTTCCCTATAGTTCTCCATCAACACTCTCAAAGCAGACTTAACATCTGTGGTGCACTTTGCTGGCATGAAGCCATATTGCTGTCTACAAATCCTTCCTACTAGGTTCACCTTCCAAGATGTTGTTAAACAATGTAGTTAAGAACTCCACTGCCATCTCTCCTAAGACTGCCTTTCCACTCTCCATTCTCTTTACTGCAGCCCTCACTTCCTCCTTTGCTAATCTGAGGCACTGCCTGATTCTCAGTCTCCACATCATCCGGCCTTCTCTGTCTCTCATTTCTTCCTTCATTAATCAACTCCTCAACTTACTCTTTCCACCTTCTCAATATACCCTCTTCATTTGTCAACACATTCCCATCTGCATCCTTTATCATCCTAACCTGCGCTACATCCTGCCCAGATCAGTCAATCTGTCTAGCCAATCAGTACAAGTCCTTTTCACCTTTCTTAGTGTCCAAACTTTTATACAGCTCTCCATACTCCCTTTCCTTAGCCTTTACCACTTCCCTTTTTGCCTTACGCTGCATTTCCGTATACTCCTGTCTACTTTCTTCATCTCTTTGGAGTTCCCTTTTTTTTTTTTTTTTTTTTTTGCTAGCCTCTTTCTTCTTAAACTTTATTGAACTTCCTCATACACCACTGTCTCCTTTTCTTCCTCTGTCCAGATGTCACACCAAGTACCTTCCTAGCTGATTCCCTCAATGATTTTATGGTTGACACCCAATTTTCTAGCACCATTACACCACCACCCAGCGCCTGTCTCACCTCTTATATAAATTTCACGCCATTGTCTTCTTCTTTTTACTTCCACCATTTGATCCTTGGTTCAGCCTTCACTCTCGTCCTCCTTTCCACCTCCAGAGACATCCTACATACCACTATCTGATGCTGTCTTACTATACTCTCCTCTTTCTAGCTATGCTGCTATACTGTAGCTAATGCTGCAGGGGCCTCATGTTACACTGTGCTCTTAATCAATAACTAATTACATTTTCTGTTTTCTCTCCGAGCTGTGTTCTGGTACCAGTTCCTGCCCCACCATACCCGGGCCATATCAGAGGGCAGTAACTCTCTCCCTCCTCCGGTTATCTGGGGACAAAGGGCCGCCAACAACTTTCCTGCTTAGACTGAAGGTCCTAGAGTGACCTTGATTCATATTTTATATTTTAACTTTTCCTGTTTTCTGTCCCCAGCTCACAGAGAAAACAGAAAATGTAAGTAGTGCTGAGAATGCTGAGTTGCATCCCAAGAACACCATACCTATTGTAGAGCATGGGGGTGGAAACATCATGCTTTGGGGCTGTTTTTCTGCAGAGGGGGCAGGACGACTGATACGTGGTAAGGGAAGAATGACGGAGCCATGTAGCCGTGAGATTTTAAGCCAAAACCTCCTTTCCAACAGTGAAAGCATTGAAGATTGGAACGTGGCTGGGGTCTTTCCAGCATGCCAATTGATCCCACAACACTCACCGCTCAGGCAACCGAAGGAGTGGCTCGTGTAAAACGGCATTTCAGGTCCTGGAGTGGCCTAGCCAGTCTCCAGACCTCAGCCCAATATTGAAAAATGTGTGGAGGAGTTGAAAGTCTGTGTTGCCCACAAAACATCACTGCTCTAGAGGAGATCTGCATGCGAGGAATGGGCCAAAATACCAGCTACAGTGCCTTGTGCCAACCTGGTGAAAGACTTACAGGAAACGTTTTTTTTTGACCTCGGTCATTGCCAGCAAAGGCATTATTGTTACAAGTATTGAGTGAAACTTTTGTGATTGACCAAATATTTATTTTCCACTATAATTTATAATTAAATTATTTCAAAATCGTACAATGTGATTTCCTGGAATTTTTTTCTCTCATTTTGTCTCTCATAGTGAAGTGTAGCTATGATGAAAATTACAGACCTCTCGTCATCTTTCTAAGTAGGAGAAACTTGCACAAATCAGTAGCTGAACTAAATACTTTTTTGCCCCTCAAATACATTTGTGTTATTTTTGTTTTTTTCTGATTTTTTTTTCTCAGATATATTTACTGATGTTTACAGATGTTACAGATGTTACAGGGTCAGCAGTGGAAAAATTCTGAGGTTCCATGTTCTGCCCATCCCCCAGTCTGCATTAATTGTTGTGTTGTTGTGCTGGTACTTGGAACTGATTCTGATAGTGTTCTTGGATGATTCTGATCGCGTAGTAGTTGTGGCAAATGGTGATTTACAGTAGGAGGTAAGAATCACCATTATCGTAGTTGAAAATCTATAGAGTAGAAAAAAAAAACAAAGCCTGAATTTGTTTTGTTCCACCCATGGTGTGTAAACTCTACTTTAATCGAGGATTTGTTTCAGTAATGGATTATATAAATATGCTGGATCATTTAGGCGTGTGTGCTGAATAATCGGATGTATGATACACTGCCTGTTTAACTAGTTAGCATGCTGACATTATTTTATAAGAAGAGGCACTGGTTAGAACTGATTTATAGGATCTTAAAATGTATTGAGCTGTAGATTTTGAGCAAAGCTGGGGTGAAAAGTGTTTGTTCTTGTTGTTACAGGCTGGGGAAGTAAAAACATATGCATCTGTGTGTCCATCAAAACCCAACAAACCCACCAAAGGAGTACGATCTAAATGAACATACAGAGCTGCAAGAAATGCTCTTACAATTTAATATGATAATAGGTTTCTGGAAAATGCTGATGGATTTGATTGAGATCAATGTAGAAATGTTGAAGTCTATTTTGTTTCTGTATTTATTTATCCTTTTTAAGTTTATTAGTCACAGTGCAGATAACGGTTTATTTAGCAAATGCCATGGCTTATAAATCTTATTTTGTGTGTGATTGTAGAAATGTTGACACTGAGCAGAAGGAGGAGGAGGATGTTTCTTGATTTGATTGAAATCTATGGAGATGTGTAAAATTCTATTTTGTTTCTGTATTTCTGTATCATCTTTAAGTTCATTAGTCACAGTGCAGTTAAAGGTTTATTTAGCAAATACCATTGGCTTATAAATGGTTTTTGTGTGTAATTGTAGGAATGTTGTCACGGAGGAGCAGGAGGAGGATGTTTCTGTATGGTCAGTGTTATTATTATTTATTAGTTTGGACTGTCAAATCAGTCCGAGTAGAACCACATACAGCGGTGATTGAAAGTCTGGAACCCCTTTACAAGGTTCTATATTTCTTCATAAAAACATCAGATTTTCACACAGGTCCTAAAATTAGATTAAAGAGAACCCAGTTAAACAAATGAGACAAAAATATTATACGGGGTCAGTCATTTATTGAGGAAATGATTTCCCAATATTACAGTGAGTGGCAAAAGTATGTGTGCCTTTGCTTTCAGTATCTGGTGTATAAACTTGTATCTTGGTGTAGTTATGTTATTAATGAAAATAACAACAACAGTATTGAAACATACAGTAACCTTGTGTATATAAGTCTGTGAGCGTGTAAGAGACATTTAATGTTTATGTTACGAGGTACTATGCACAGAAAAAACGCATTAGACTATGAATGTTTTTATGGTGATTTGACAATGAAGCTTATGCATGAGCTAATTCGTATAACAACCATTATTGTCATTATCATTATTAGCCTCTGTCATTATCAGTATTGTTGTTATTATTATTGTTATTGCTATTATTATTATTATATTATTATTATTATTATTATTATTAGTAGTAGTAGTAGTAGTAGTAGTAGTAGTAGTTAGTAGTAGTAGCAGTAATAGTAGTGTAGAGTAGCAGTAGTAGTACTACAATCACTAGTATTTTTACCCTGTTTGGTATTCCTGCTTTCTTTTACTGGCACGGCTGGTTGCTTGCTGTTGTTATTTTTTCTCATTATTATCTGTTACCCTCGTCATTGTGTTGCCACTATTGCATTGGTCTGCCATTGGTTTGGCACAATTGTAAATAAAACTTTGTGTTGGACTGGAACGTCACATAATCGCCTGCTCCCTCCTTTCGTCACTCGCACCCACTCACCTTACAGAATGCTCTCGCCTGACATGCAGGACAGCGGGTTCCAGCCCACTGCAGAAACCCCCACGGGAGCCGGACAAAATTCAACGGGGGACCCCGACAAGTTCCAGCAGTTTTTTTGGGGATTGTAAGGCCTGTTAGAACACTATTACTTTTTTGCTGCAGAAAGCAAACGACTGGCCTTCGTGGGGCTCCTGCTTACGGCGGCCGGGCCCGGGTTTGGACTGGACCGTGGAGGTATGGCCCCAGTTCGAGTCAGGGACCTGCGACCGGTTCATGAAGGCTCTCGGACCAGAGTTTGCCCCCCATCCTACACCGGTCCAGAAACACCAGCTGGGGTCAGGTGCATGAGGTCAAAGCTTCCCAGCCTCGGTAACCACCTCGCTTGCCCATCATCAAACGAGACCCTCCAATAAAGGGGCCGCCGGAGGATTCCCCACCATCATCAGGCCCAGGACATGCTTCACTCTGGAGACCGTCCTGAGTGTTCCGTTCACTCTGGAGACTGTCCAGAGTGCTCGTTCCTTTGCTGAGGACATCCAGAGTGCTACTTTTTCGCTTGGCAGGGACGTCCAGAATGCTTCTCCCTCTGCTGAGGACGTTCAGAGGCCACCTCGCTCGTTAGAGGCATCCAGAGCACTTCTTTCCTCATTGAGGATGTCCAGAGCGCCAGTTCGCTAGCCGGGGACGTCAGAACACTTCTTTCACTATGCACAGGACATCCAGAGGGCTTCTGTCTTCACCGTGGACGTCCAGAGCACCACTTCGTCTCATCAGGGTCGTCCAGAGGGCTTCATTTTGCCTACCCTGGATATCCAGGACCACTTCGCTCACCAAGGACGGAGCGCATTGTGCAGTAGGGCATCTGGGGGCACGGGTCCTATTAGCTTTCATGGGACTGGGCACGTCGCACCGACCACCACTCCATGCCAGTGTCGAGGGGTCTTCAGGCCCCTTGCCAGTGCCAAGGTTGCCAGTTCCTGTGCCAGTGCCGAGATCGTCAGCCCGGCAGTTTGTCGGCACCAGTGAGGCTGTCTCAGGGCCGATGAGCCAAAATGATAGGCCCTCCTGGGGCCGTGAGTTCCAGCGAGGCCATCCTGGGGGCAGTCCAACCAAGTCAGGTCGTCCCGGGGGCTTATGTGAGTTTCCAGTTGCGGCTGGTCCTCCCTGGGGGCCGTGAAGATCCATGAGGACGTTCCAGGGGCCGTCAGCCAAGCAAGGCCGTTTCTGGGGGACTGTGGAGTTCCAATGAGGCTGTCCCGGGGGGCCGTGAGTTCCAGTGAGGTCGTCTCGGGGGCCAAGGAGTTCAGTGGAGGCCATTTTCCCCCCCCCCCGGGGGCCGAGAGCTCCAGTGAGGCCATCCTTGGGGGCCGTGAGTTTCAGTGAGGTCGTCCCGGGGGCCTTCCAGAAGTCCCGTGTTCCAGTGGGGACCTTCTCAGAGGTCCCGTGTTCCAGTGGGGCCCTTCCAGAGGGTTCCGTGTTCCAGTGAGGCCTTCTCAGAGGTCCCGTGGTTCAGTGAGGCCTTCTCAGAGGTCCCATGTTCCAAGGGGACTTCCCAGAGATGTTCCCGTGTTCCAGTGAGGCCTTCCCAGAGGTCCCGTGTTCCAGTGGGGCCTTCCCAGATGTCCGTGTTCCAGTGGGGCCTTCCCAGAGAGGTCCCGTGTTCCCAGTGGGGCTTTCCAGAGGTCCCGTGTTCCAGTGGGGCCTTCCCAGAGGTCCCGTTGTTCCAGTGGGGGCCTTCTCAGAGGTCCCGAGTTCAGTTCAGTGGGGCCCCCCTTCCAGAAGTCCCGTGTTCCAGTCGGACCACTCCAGAGGCCCTGTGTTCTAGTGGGACTGCTCCAGGAGGCCACAATCCCGAGGGGTCACCCCGGAAGGTCTGCCTCCAGCACCGGTGCCAAGGTCACCCAGAGGGCCCATCACGGGCAGTTCACGTCTGCCCCCAGGACCCTCGAAGGATCCATCTCATGACGGTCCTGATAAGGTGGCATATCAAACGAGAGATCTGAATCAAAGGTGACCCCTAAGTATGTTACAAGATGGACCGGGCAATAACTGAACAGCCATCTAGATTTAGGATCTAGATGTAGCCAACCTGTCTCTCACAGCGTTGGATCCACTAATAGAACCTCAGTTTTATCTGAGTAAGTAAGAGCAAATAGAAAAATTAAATAACATCCAATCTTTTATTTCCTTTACACAGTCCTCAATTTTGTTGATTGTAAGGCTGTCATTAGGTTTGGCTGGATAGTGTACAGCTGTGTATCATCTGCATAAGCAGTGGTGGAAACTACTGCCATGTTTACGAATAATTGAGCCTAGTGGCAGTATGTAAAGAGAGAATAAAAAGCGGGCCAAGCACTGACCCCTGGTGGTCAAGTGGGATCTAAACCAAGAAGAAAGACCAGTCCGTAAGGGTAAAAGTCCTCTATAATGGCCCACTGACCCCTGAGGCACCATTTACAGCCCAGTTCGTAAATACACATAAAACAAACTGGTTACTTTCTCAGTCTGATTTTGAAACCAGAAAAATATAGTGTCACCTGAGTGAACACCTACAGTATTTACTAGTCTATGGAGTAAAAACTAGTGTCCGGTAGTGACCCAGCTAGTTGCCCTACAGAGATTGATCCTTTGCCAAAGAAACAATTGATAACAATGATACACATATTGTCTCAATGACCGTTAGAAGACAGAGATAGATTAGATTTGTTAATACGGCCTCATAACGTTACTTACAAAATTACAATTTGTCTCGTATGGAGCCAAGAGGCCATGATCACTCTGGATGACTGCAGAGATCTACACCTCGAGGTGTGGAGACTCAGTCGTACGACAATCAGTAGTACACTGCACAAATCTGGCCATTATAGAAGAGTGGCAGAAGAAAAGCCATTTCTCAAAGATATCATAAAAAGTTTGCCACAAGCCACCTGGGAGACACACCAAACATGTGGATGGAAGAAGGTGCTATGGTCAGACGAACTTTTTGGGCCACAATGCTTAAACGTTATGTTTGGCGTTAAAGCTACACAGCTCACAACCCTGAACACACCCATCCCCACTGTGTCAAACCTGGTGGTGGAGCAGCATCATGGTTTGGACCTGCTTTTCTTCAGCAGGGGACCAGGGAAGATGGTTAAAATTGATGGGGAGATAGAGGGAAGCCAAATACAGGGGACCATTCTGGAAGAAAACCTGTGGAGTCTGCAACAAGACCGGAGGACTGGGACGGAGATTTATCTTCCAACAAGACAATGATTCAAAAACATAAAGCAAAAGCTACAAATGGAATGTTCACAAATAAATGTGTCTAGGTGTTAAAATGGTCACACAAAGTATCATATAGTCCAGACCTGAATACACTCGAGGAGAATCTGTGGAAAGAGCTGAAAAACTGCTGTTTCACAAATGCTTTCCATCCAACTCTGCACATGAGCTCGAGCTGTTTTGCAAGGAAGAATGGGCAAAAAAAATGTGATGCCCAGGGGGCCAATGAGGACCCCGTTTGGGCACTAGGGCCCACTGGCCGGACCAAATTGGACTATAATCAGTCAATTTTCAACCTACGGCCACGAAATTTGGCGTCTTGGTCCCAGGTGCAATATGAGGTGATATGTGATGCCCATGGGGTCCATTGAGGGACCCCGGCTGGGACTGGGGCCCTTGCGGGTCAGTGACCATAGCTCCAGGGGGATACATACACCCCGCCACCCTTTGGTTTGTTGACCCATACATACTGAGGGCCAGCATCAGAACCTTATATCCCCTTATGTACACAGAGCTAGGACCCTGAGGAGCCCCCCCTGCTGACGACCGACTGTATATACACATGGAGACATTATATAGATGTAGATATTGTATATATATATATTATATATATATTATATACATATATATATACATTACAGATGTATTATATATATGTTATATATAATATATATTAATATATTATATATATATATGATATATTATATATATATATGTAGTATGACACATCGGATAAACATATATGGTGTGTGTTGTATATGTATATATGTATGTGTTATATATATATATAATATATATATATATATATATATATGTATGTATGCCTATCACCATCGGAGCTATGGTCACTTGACCCGCAAGGGGCCCCAGTGCCCAGCCGGGGTCCTCATGGGCCCCATTGGGGCATCACATGTCACTCAGCTTGCACCCGGGACCAAGGCCTGCTGAATTTTGTGTGGCAATAGGTTGAAAACTGACTGAGTTGCTGTTCATTAGCCCGCAAGGGGCCCCAGTAACCAGCCGGGGGTCCACAGGGTCCCATGTGCATCACATGTCACCTCAGATCGCACCCGGGACCCCCCCCCAAACCTGCCAAACTGCCCAATTTCATGCTTGTAGGGCGAAAAACTGTCCTGCTAGGTATCTCTGTGCCCTCTGTGTTACTATGCAAACAATGGCCCTAATAGGTATCAGAAGAGCTGATCCAAGCCATTCTGTGTGGAATGACAGCTGCTCTGTGATGTGGGCGTGGCCCTGAATGTGCGCTTGTGTGTGTGTGTGTGTGTGTGGTGTGTGTGTGTGTGTGGTGTGTGTGTGTGTGTGTGTGAGAGACGGGGAGAGAGAGAATGACAGTTACATTTCAAATCCACAAAAGCCATAGGTTTCATGTAAAATCTCTGTGTCAGACCTTCCTCAAACAAACGGTCATAACTCCAAAAATCATTAACACCGATTGCTTATGCGGAAAAGCTTGTGTGGGGGGAGGACCCCTTGTGATCACTATGACATTAAAATAGTGTGAATTGATGAGAAAATGTCAGAGTTATGGACAAGTTAAAAACACAGGAAAATGGTTGAAAAATGCCCAAATAGTAGTTGAGGCAATTATAATGGGGGTCAATGGGAGGGAGGAAAATCATACCTAGTCCCGAAAACAATCATCATACTCGAAAACTATCTCGTTCAACATGAAAGTATCTCGTTGAACGACGGATATACTTTTCATGTGTCATTAGGGAAGTATCTCTACCATTTGAAGTTTAAATGGATTTCTAGATTGAAAGGTATATGATTTAGACACGTTTGTTCAGTGAAAAAGTGAATTAATAAAAAATTCCCTAAAATCTCAGTTTCAAGTGATTTTGGACCTGTCAAACAAATGATCATTAACTCGAAAAAATCTTTCATCTATCAATTAGCTCAAGTTTTGTGTGAGAGAGGACCCCTTGCTGATCGCGATGATGATATAAAAATGGTGGGATTTACGAAAAAAGCTGCCAAGTTATGACAGGTTTTAAACACAAATGACAACTTTGGGAAAAAGCCTCCTCAGAGTTCCGAAAATTAACATGTGACCGACGCTCTATAAGTATTAATCCGCTGGCACACACGTTAACTTGGCAACGATGCCGGCCAGAAAAAAGCAACCAAGTTATAAATGAGTAAAACACTGCCGAAATGAAAGTTATTACTTTATAAAAAATCTATTGTTTTTGAAAACGATATGAATTTGGAAGATGAAGACTATTAAGACCAACCTGAAGCCAAAGGTTTATCACCTTTAGGATTTGGAAGCGCTGAAAAAAGCGAAACGAAAAGTCAGTACTTTAAATCAATCGTTTCTCCCGCGCTCTTAATGGGTTCACAGCTCGACTGCTGAAGGAGCAACGAGACTTGAAGATTTGGTCCCCATCAAACAAAATGACCTGAATCAGCTCCATCCCTCACACAGAACGTGTTGGTGGACTACTTTAAACTCTGCATCTTTCATTAAACACCCATCCGCGGCTAATCGGGCGTTCACTGATCTGACAGGTTTGTATCGTAAGTCCAGCTCTATCCCAGAGAGAAGCTGCTGATGCTCTGTAACTCTGTCCTTACATTTCTGACTGATAAGATTAACATTAAGAGCTTCATCATACAAATTTATAATCACTAATCAAACGGGATCCTAGACTTTGGTTATAACACCGGGATCTCACTCCGATTTGCTTCAGCCGGTAGAATAGTGGATCTTAGTAACAGCTTGCTTGTAAACCCGACCCATTTTATTTGCTGAATGTAAATAAACTTTCTCTTTAATAAATTAATTAATATGTAATTAAATTAATAACAAATCGATATATTTGTGTTTATTGTCTGAATAATAAACAGTTATGGGTAATTCTGTTCATAGACTTTAATGCCGCGAGGTAACGATACAATGGAACTATTTTACCTCGCGGAAGGGTGATAAACGTTTTTTAAAATCGTATTTTCTGTCCTTTTTATCTTAAAATCTAACAATAAATGATAAATGATAACGGAACTGTGGTATAAAAGCAATAAGGCACTCGAGGGGGTGCATTATTGTGAATATATCATAGGAAAGAGGCGTTACTAACAACACCTCTTTCCTGTGATATATTCACAATAATGCACACCCTCTCGTGTGCATTACACACTAAACACACTAATTATAAACACTTATTCAACTGAAGAACTGAAGAAAAAGCAAGGCTAAGGATAATGAGGAAAGATATGGCTAACAGAGCTTACAAATATAATTTTGATACTTCAGAGCACAGGATACTTTTACACCTCAGTCCATTTTAAATGAGCTTGGCCCCAGGAAAGGTGGCAGCATTTCTGGATCATGTTTATACATGGATTCTTTGCTGCATTGTAGAGCATTGATGAGCTGTATTCACAGACAAAGGTTTGCAGAAGTGTTTGTGAGCCCATGCAGTGATTTCAACCATAGAATTGTATATATTTAATGCAGTGCCACTTGAGGGCTTGAAAACTGCGACCATCCAGTATCACTTTGTGCCATATCTTTTCATATCCAGAAAGAGTGAAAATTCTAAAGAATTCACAAACTTTCAAGCAACACTGTACTTATGTATATTACAATAAACTTGAAACTCATTGAACTTGTTGAAGCTTTACACACTTTACCATTTGAATTTCCCAAACTGAGCTTGGTATTTAGGACTAGAGATAGAGGACTCTGTAACCCAGAGCTTGGATCACATTGTCAGGTTCTGGTGCTCTCACTCACAGGTGAAAGTGAAAGTGTTTGAGTTTGGATGAATTTTCCTGGAAGGTCTTTACATACAGGTTCTAGTGGAACAGTTATTTGAAAGTATTTAAATATGGAAAAATACATTTGACTTTAGTGCTGACAAGATTAAATATCACAGCTCCAGAGATCCCAGTTTAATTCCTGACCCGGACTTCTCCTTGTGTGGAGTTTACATGTGTGTGTGTGTTTTTTTTATCTTGCCTGGTACTCCCTAAACTCGTACACAAAGTGGCAATACTAGGGTAAGAGATCAGTATACAAGCCAAAAGGGGATCCATAAGGGAGCATCCATGGGGACTTCAGATATTGTAAACAAGTTAAAACTCTCTTAGTGGATGGTACTCTCCTCCTTTTAATTTCTGAGAATGAGTTAATAAAGCCATAACTGTTACAGTTGTGCCTGTACAGGGACCATCCTAGCCAGTTCTGTTGGCATATCAACAGTTTTGTTACTTATACATTACTTGTGATGATGAGACAGATGATGATGGAAGTCATTAGGATGAACAAGAGCCTTTACCACCTCATCCTCCTCCTCTTGAAGATAACCTCACACTTACACACTAGTCCAGTGAACTAATGATAAGAGTAGCAACTCTTGCAGAGAAATAAGGTGCAGGTGCAAGTAAGAGATCTGCATCCTATAATGGAATATCAAAGGTGTTCCTTAGAGGAAATGGTTACAAATAAAATGAGCCACTGATTTCCTGGTTTCACCACACAACCTGGTTAGTATAGTGGTAACTGTCACACCCGTCACCAGTGTGATCTGTGTTCAATCCCTGCCACCTGCCCTAGAAATCGTTCTTTTATTTTCATCCCAACTTCACTCCCGTGTATATGTATATATGTATGTATGTATGTATGTATGTTACAGGGGTTTAGACAATGAAACTGAAACACCTGTCATTTTAGTGTGGGAGGTTTCATGGCTAAATTGGACCAGTTGGTGGCCAATCTTCATTAATTGCACATTGCACCAGTAAGGGCAGAAGAGTGTGAGTGAAGGTTCAATTAGCAGGGTAAGAGCACAGTTTTGCTCAAAATATTGCAATGCACACAACATTATGGGTGACATACCAGAGTTCAGATGGTTTGATGAACATGAAAGTGAAGTTGAACATCTCCCATGGCTCTAAATCACAGTCACCAGATCTAAATATTATTGAGCCACTTTGTGGTGTTTTGGAGAAGCGAGTCAGGAAACGTTTTCCTCCACCAGCATCACGTAGTGACCTGGCCACTATCCTGCAAGATATAGTGTGAAGGACCACTGTGAAGGACTTGTATATGTCATTTCCAAGATGAATTGACGCTGTATTGGCCACAAAAGGAGGCCCTACACCATACTAATAAATTATTGTGGTCTAAAATGACAGGTGTTTCAGTTTCATTGTCTAACCCCTGTATACATATATACTGTATATATACACATATACATGATCTTTGCTCTTGTGAAGGTGCTAACAGTGCCAAAAGCACACCTTACCTCTCCTCAGGTCCAATAACAGGGCTTATTTACACCAGCTACCCTGCTTTTAAGTCCTAAAACTCCCAGTTCACATGGACCGCAGGATGGACGAACAATAGTTGGATGGACGAAGAATAACAGCAACACAACACAAAAGAGTTAAATGCACATTTTGGTTCCCTGCTCATGTCATGAATACATAAATTTTGGCATGATAGAAGCACCGGATGCTGCAAGATGATTTGAATGTCAACATGTGTATGAGGGTGGGATGTCTGCACAGAGTACAAGTGGAAGGTGGCATGGGACCGAGTGGAATGGGAGAACAGAAAAAATGGGGATCAAGCATCTACTGACAAGTTAGTTATTTTCAGAAAGTAGAGAGGAAGTTTCAGCTGAAGTTGGGAAAGTTGGTGAGAGTGGAGCATAAATTGAGCAACAGATAGACTGGAATAAGGCCCCGGCAGATGGGTCCGGTGTTATACAACAGAAAAAGGATGTGGGAATAAGTAGAGTGGCTTCAGTAAGGGCTGAAGACATGCCTGCAGTTTGTCATGAAGAGTGATGAAGTTTTTTTCTGTTGTTTGTGATGATCTATCCCAGGTTGGGGTTAGAGCTTCCAGTTTATGTAATAACATGGATTAATTTGTGCCATGAGTAGTGAAAGTGGATTGTGGATTTTGAGGAGCTAATTAAACAGAAAAGACACCTTCTAAAATAAACTTCTCACAAAATTATGGAAGGGCAATTGCGAGAAAGCATCATTAAAGATTGCACTAGTGGAGTCTTTTTTTCTTTTACCTTTACCTGTCTCTTTTTTTTTGTAATTGTCTTCTTTATGGAGGAGTTCCTCAAGGAAAACCTTAACTTGACTCCAGGTGAAGATCTTTCTCGAGTTTGAAGGGGAGTCTGGAAGACACTCACACATTGGTTTGAAAATCAACTCCAAGTTTATTTAAGTTTACGCCCTTATCCAGAGCGACTTACAATTGATACAATCTTACAATTGGGACTTGCTCAAGGACCGAACAGTGGCAGCTTGACAGAGGTGGGATTTGAACCCTGGACCTTCTGGTCCATAGTCCAGTACCTTACCCGCTAGGCTACCACCGTCCCTTATACTGTTTTAGGTCACACTTGCCCTAGAGAGGATGTGGCATTTTTAGATCAGTTAGTTTCCTAGCTCCCTTAATGGCTGGGTTTGTGCACATACACTCACCGGCCACATTATTAGGTACTGGGTTGAACCCACTTTTGCCTTCCGAACTGCCTTAATTCTTTATGGCATAGATTAAACAATGTGCTGGAGACATTCCTCAGAATTTGGTCCATATTGCCACGCTAGCATTGTTTTTGTTTTTTTGTTCTGTCATAGAGTTTGGATTCTGGATTCAGATTAGACTTGGGTCTGCCATCATATGGAGGAGTTTACAGCAGAGGATTCTGGGGTAAGTTATCTGAGCAGTGGAGCTTTCCCTCTCTCACCTGCATGTTTCCAGGAAAGCCCTGTATGGAGACTATGTGAAGGTGATGTACGAGTATCAAGTAGCTATATACAAGTTTCTATTTCCCTCCCTCCCCCCTCTCTCTCTCTCTCTCTCTCTCTCTCTCTCTCTCTTTCGTTTCCTCTTTGTCTCTCCTCCCTCCCTTTCCTCTTTATCTCTCGGTTTTAATCTCTGCACATCATTGTTTTGTTTGGTTTCAGAAATAATTAACCCTCCTCAGGCTGGTAGAACGTAGAAGAATGATCAGTTCTGCAGGAGCTTACGGTCAGTATTCAGCTCTAACACTTTAACATGTCACTAAAATTGATTGATATGGTAGAATTACTTGTGTGAGGATTTAGCCCATCAGTGTTAGAGGGAATAAATGTGTGTGTTGTAAGAAATGACCTTATTAGATCAGGGAGTAGCTTCGGCTCATAGAGACATCACAGTGTGTTTCTATTCTTCCACAGGAAACAAAACCAGAACAAACAGGTTGAATCAAAAGTGAAACTCAGCCGATCTGTATGTAAAAGAACAGCCAGGATTTTGTTTCATCTTTAAGGTGTCTAATGAATTAAAAAGAAGAATAGTATTGCTTCTTGATGTTTGAGGCAGTATTGTTATTTTAGTTTCTGATTACATTTTATTATTTAGATTGATTTGAGCTTCAGAATCAATCAGAATCAGATTCAGTGTAATTCGCAAAGTGTTACATGTGTGAGGAACTGTTGTCTTGGTGATTCAAAGCATGCATGATATGTAACTTCCAACAAATACAAAGATAAACAGATATGTAAAAGAAATAAGACATTTAACTGGGGAAAAAATAATAATCAAGCTAACTCAGATTTATTTCTATATCTGTTTTTATTACGGAGCATTGACACAAAGCAGCTTTATAAATATCTACATCCATAGCCCTTAGTGAGCAAGCCTAAGGTGCCAGTGGCCAGGAAAAACTCCATAAATGTTATAAGCTCCTTGGGCAGCCTAGATGTTATATGTAAGAATTAAACCAAGTTACATACTTAATAAGTTTACAGTAATAGTTTAAATAAACAGAATCTCAATACAAACCTTAAAGAGAGAACGTACTTAAAGACAATATAATAAATAAAATATAATAATATATAGACTCAAATTTAACAGAATACAATATTATGAAGAGTATAATAAGTATAGAGTATAAAACTATAGAAATATAAGACAATAGTGTGTGAAATCAATAAAATAATAAATATAATGACATGGAGAATATGAGTGAGCATCAGTGTTATTTAGTCCAGTAAACAAAGTCACTGGAGGACCTCATGTCCACAGCAAGTATGTTTTGGTGGCATGGCATGGCATCATCAGTCAACCGGATGAGGGCAGGGGTAGTCATTGCCCTCTAATGTGGTCTGAGTAACAGTAAGTTAGTAATATACTATTATAACGTTAATGCCACTACTAATAATGGACTGTGGTAGCCTAGCGGATAAGGTACTGGACTATGGACCAAAAGGTCAGGGTTCAAATCCCACCTCTGCCAAGCTGCCACTGTTGGGTCCTTGAGCAAGACCCTTAACCCACAATTGCTTGGATTGGAAGACTGTATCAATTGTAAGTCGCTCTGGATAAGGAGGCTGCTAAATGCTGTAAATGTAAATGTAATAATAATTTGGTAAATAGGAACCCATATCTTTTTTTATTGATTCTGTGTATTTTTTATCATATTTTCTTATGGGGCATCCTGCCACAGACAGGAAGTAGCTCTCATAGCAAAGAGGAAACAGTGCAGTACATCAAGGAGAAGATCAGGGAGAATTTTTCTCCAGGGAAATACGTCAATCTGTTACACTGTATGAATGAACTGAATGATCAGTCTCTAGTACAGGAAGTACAAAACTACCTGAACAAAATAAACAATCATTACAATGAACTCAGTATCTCTCCTGCTCAGTGGTCAGCTCTGTTTTTTGTTGTTGTTGTTGTTGTTGAACTCAGATCAGGAGCTGGATGAGTTTGAGTTGAGTAAATATGGTCTATCAGATGAATGTCTTCTGAAGCTGCTGCCAGTCATGAAAGCTTCTAGAAAAGCTGTGTAAGTAATTTCATCCAATAACATATATTATTCTGTGTTAACACAATGTCAGCTGTAACTTATAGTAAACACCTTCTGGCTACCTTCATTTAAATGCTAATCTTGAGAGGTTGTTAATTTTTTACTTTGAGAGTTATGGGCACTGGATGAGTTCCTGCAGCTGCCAGGTCCAAACCTTAATTATTCACATTTTCACAGCTTCTGTAAATTTGTGGACATGGACTAATGTACAAGGAGGTTAATAATGAACAGATGCCAACAGGCAACTATAAGTAGTCATCATACAGTGGTGCTTGAAAGTTTGTGATCTCTTTAGAATGTTCTATATGTCTGCATAAATATGACCTAAAATATCATCAGATTTTCACACAAGTCCTACAAGTAGATAAAGAGAACCCAGTTA
>JAJAGP010005079.1:0-38070 GCA_025084515.1 Ancistrus triradiatus
TTTCAGTATCTGCTGTGACCCCCCCCCCCCCTGTGCAGCAATAACTGCAACTAAACGTTTCCTGTAACTGTTGATCAGTCCTGCACACCGGATTGCAGGAATTTTAGCCCATTCCTCCGTACAGAACAGCTTCAGCTCTGGGATGTTGGTGGGTTTCCTCACATTAACTGCTCGCTTCAGGTCTTCCCACAACAGTTCCATTGGATTAAGGTCAGGACTTTGACTTGGCCATTCCAAAACATGAACTTTATTCTTCTTTAACCATTCTTTGGTAGAACGGCTTGTGTGCTTAGGTCATTGTCTTGCTGCATGACCCACCTTCTCTTGAGAATCAGTTCATGGACATGACTGATGTCCTGACATTTTCCTTTAAAATTCTCTGATTTAATTAAGAATTCATTGTTCCATCAATGATGGCAAGCCGTCCTGGCCCAGATGCAACAAAATAGGCCCAAACCATGATACTACCACCACCATGTTTCACAGATGGGATTAAGGTTCTTATGCTGGAATGCAGTGTTTTCTTTTAAACCAAAAAGTTCTAATTCTGTCTCATCCATCCACAAAACATTCTTCCAATAGCCTTCTGGCTTGTCCACGTGATCTTTAGCAAACTGCAGATGAGCAGCAATGTTCTTTTTGGAGAGCAGTGGCTTTCTCCTTCCAACACTGCCATACACACCATTGTTATTCAGTGTTCTTCTGATGGTGGACTCATGAACGTTAACATTAGTCAATGACAGAGAGGGCTTCAGTTGCTTAGAAGTTACTCTGGGGTCCTTTGTGACCTCACTAACTATTACACGCCTTGCTCTTGGAGTGATCTTTGTTGGTCGACCACTCTTGGGGAGGGTAACAATGGTCTTGAATTTCCTCCATTTGTACACAATCTGTCTGACTATGGATTGGTGGAGTCCAAACTCTTTAGAGATGGTTTTGTAACCTTTTCCAGCCTGATGAGCATCAACAACTCTTTTGCTGAGTTTCTCAGAAATGTCTTTTGTTTGTGACATGATACACTTCCACAAACATCTGTTATGAAGAGCAGACTTTGATAGATCCCTGGTCTTTAAATAAAACAGGGTGCCCACTCGCACCTGATTGTCATCCCATTGACTGAAAACACCTGACTCTAATTTCACCTTCAAATTAACTCCTAATTCTAGAGGTTCACATACTTTTGCCACTCACTAATATGAAATATTGGATCATTTTCCTCACTAAATAAATGACCAAGTATAATATTTTTGTCTCATTTGTTTAACTGGGTTCTCTTTATCTACTTTTGGGACTTGTCTGTGAAAATCTGATGATACTTTAGTTTTTTTTTTTCTACATTTATGCAGAAATGTAGAAAATTCTAAAGGGTTCACAAACTTTCAAGCACCTGTGTATCTTCTAGTGGCAAACATATGTGAACATCTAAGATTATCAGTTAATTTAAAGGTGAAAGTTAGAGTCAGGCGCTTTCAATCAATCCAATGTGAGTGGACACCCTGTTGTATTTAAAGAACAATAATATAAAGTCTGATCTTCACAACAAGTGTATCATGGCACAAACAAAAGTCTGCAGTTTCCTAAAGATCACGTGGACAATCCAGAAGACTATTGGAAGAATGTTTTGTGGATGGATGAGATGAAAATAGAACTTTTTGATTTAAAAGAAAAGCGTTATGTTTGGAGAAAGGACAACACTGCATAAGAACTTTATCCAATCTGTGAAACATGGTGGTGGTAGTATCATGGTTTGGGCCTGTTTTGCTGCATCTGGGCCAGGATGGCTTGCCATCATTGATGGAACAATGAATTCTGAATGATATCAGAGAATTCTAAAGAAAAATGTCAGGACATCTGTCCATGAACTGAATCTCAAGAGAAGGTGGGTCATGCAGCAAGTCTGCGACCCTAAGCACACAAGCTGTTCTACCAAAGAATGGTTAAAGAAGAATAAAGTTCATGTTTTGGAACGGCCAAGTCAATGTCCTGACCTTAATCCAATGGAAATGTTGTGGAAGGACCTGAAGTGAGCAGCTAATGTGAGGAAACCCACCCAACATCCCAGAGCTGAAGCTGTTCTGTACAGAGGAATGGGCTAAAATTCCTCCAAGCAAGTGTGCAGGACTGATCAACAGTTACAGGAAATGTTTAGCTGCAGTTATTGCTGCACAGGGGGGTCACACCAGATACTGAAAGCAAAGGTTCACATACTTTTTGAAAATCTGTTGATGTTTTAGGTCATATTTATGCAGAAATATGTCTGGAGAATATCTCCTCGGCTTTCAGAGCCTCCATGTTCATCTTTGCCCCCAGCGCAAGCGAGTTACGCTCTGCTTCATTCTGCACTTGCACGGGTTACCCGTACGCCGCTGGTGTACCCTGCTTACGCTGCTATACGCTCGGCGGCATCCTAGTATATTTCTCTCATGTTTAATCGCTTATTGTTGCTGTGTCAACTTTGGTGCGTGATTTTATGTATGTGAGGGCTATTCGTCTCTCCCAGTTCATCAAGCAGCTTAACGTTTGCGTTTGAGTCCGCTGAACAGGGTGCTTGTTTCTGTCGTCTGACTCATTCCCCCTTTGTGCTGCGCTGATATCAGCGCCCGTGTGGCACGTTGGTAATGTGTTCGCCCCCCCCAATGCGTTGATTCCGAGTTTGATCTCAGCTGCCAGCATCACGGTTGGTCATTGACTGCCCTTCCTCTCCTAGGGTGAGGAAGTGTACAGCTCTCCTTTTCCCTTTTCTCTCTCCCTTACACTGTTGAGAGACAGAGGTCCCTGCACTTGGGTCCTAAACCCTGCTTTTTTCACGGCCCATATCCCGGTCCATAACAGTAGTGGACCCAGCAGGCCCCTCCCTGGCTGCTATGATCCTTCAGTACCACGGTGCAGCGTTCGGATGCCTTTTTCCACCCTCCGGGGACGGGGGATTCCAGAAGGGCCTGAGTGAGAAGTTTTGGTCGACACTCGTCTTCGACAAAGGACCAGGGAACGGTCGGGGCATGCGCTTCCTCCTATGCTGTATGGCTCTCCCATGGTTCCACAGGTCACCCTACGGCCAGCCCCCACGCCAGAGGCCCCACTTCCAAATTCTCACCTGGGTTGATTCCGGAGCTGATGGTAACGTCATTGACGCAGCCCTCACCTCATGGCTGGGTTTGTGTCTTTAGGGGCTCGTCAAGCTCCAAGCCTTTCGAGCCCAGGACGGGCAGTAATGGGCTATAGTCTGGTTCTCTACCAGACCCAGTCTGTCAATCTCTAGGTGGGCAAGCACCACGAAAAACTGTCTTTTTTTTGTTACTTAAACCCCCCACCTCCAATTGTTGCTGGGCTATCCTTGGTGTGCTCACTCACAACCCCAGGATCGACTGGCAGACCCGAACCGTCCTCGCCTGGGCTCTCCGTTGCACAGAGTCATTCCTGGTCCACCAGTCCGGCCTTGGCCCCGAAGGCGCGGCACAGTTTAAAATCGTGGACCTCTCGGCCATCCCGGCCCAATACCACAACTTGGGGACTTGTCGGCCACGTCAGGCGGAGGCTCCAGCTTTTGCTGGAACACCACCAGTATGTCAAACTCGACAAGTTAGACTTCCATGTGCACTCGGTCACCTTCTTGGGATTCGTTGTCTTCCAGGGGATGCTGTGCATGGATCCGGTCAAGATCTAAGCAGTGGCCGATAGGCCCCAGCCCTCCTCTCTCTGTCTTGTCCAACATTTTCTGGGTTTTGCAAACTTTTTTGGGCGTTTCGTGAGGGACTTTGGCACGATTGCCACGATCGCTCACGCACAAGTTTCGTTGCCTTTCTGCTGGACGAGAGAGCCGGGCATTGTGTTTGAGGAAATTAAGAAACACCTGACCAATCCCCTGGTCCTTGCTGAACCCAACCCTGAGTAGCCTTTCATCATCGAGGTAGACACTTCCAACGTCAAAGGAACCGTCCCGTGCACCTACTTCTCACCCCGGTGGAATGCCACTACCCCATTCGAGACCGGGAGTTGCTATAATTGTAATAAAGTTTTCAAGGCAGTAGCCTCTATCACCTCTGTGAATATATCCATATGGAAAATACAGGGGATCTTCAAAGATGTGACTGTTTATAAGAATCCTACAAAAACCCTGAGACCATGCTTATTGATTGAATCTGGAGGCAGTAGTTATTTTTACTCTAAAAATAATAGAAAACTTAAAAAAATAATAATAAAAATAAGAAAAATGTTTGTAATTGTAATAATGTGTTTAGTTTGCTTTCAGCAGTTTTTTTTTCAATATGATATCTATGATCATTACAGCTTTGCTACAGACTTGAGTTATTCGTGCAAAGCAACTTCATCTAAACTCTCAGGATTTGTAAATATCTTTTAATTTTTTTATGTCTTACATATGGATTTTAGACATCTCTCACAATTCTGTAAATAATTTACATGGACTGTGGGCTTGTCCTGTTTCCAGCCATAATCTTGGTGCTGGTGTAAGTGGTTAGTAAGGTATGAAACCCTGGAAAGAAATGCTCTGGAAATAAATGTTTATTGGAAATTTGTTACAATGTCCAAATACACTGGTCTGACAGGGGCAAGTAAACTGAGGCTCTCTAAAAGTGAGTTTACACTATTGTTTTGTAGTTTTATCTACAAGAGAACTTCTAAACACCAGTTAGTAAAGTAATGTCTTCATGCACTTTATACTCCATATCTTTCCAGTTAAATAATCAGCTGAATGGATTTGAAAGAGTCACTGAAACAGAGTTACAACAGATTCTTTGTAAACTATATGCAACACATTGAAGAACAGAAAAAGTGAATCCTGGTTTCAGCAGCTTGTTAGATTTCATATGGGACTAAACAGGTGGAAACCAAATGATGTTGCAGAAGAATGATTCATTATGAATGTTATTAATGATACATATATTTGTTAAACACTGGTGTAGTTAATGAAATTGTTTTGTCACCATTTTGTAAAAACAGGCTGTGCTTTAACATTGCAAAACAATGCAAACCCCATTTTTGCCTTCAGAACTGCCTTAATTCTTCATGGCAAAGATTCAGCAAGGTGCTGGAAACATCAGAGATCTTGGTCCATATTGATATAACAGCATTTTCTGCAGATTTGTTGACTTCACATCCATAATGCGAATCTCCCATTCCACCACCTCCCAAACATGCTATGTTGGATTGAGATCTGGTGACTGTGGAGGCCATGTGAGTACAGTGAACTCATTGTCATGTTCAAGAAACCAGTTTGAGATGATTTCAGCTTTGTGACATGGCATGTAGAAGATGATACACTGTGGCGATAGAGGGATGGACATGGTCACCAACAACACTCACGTAGGCTGTGGTTTTTAAACAAAGGGGTATTAAGGGGCCCAAATTGTGCCAAGAAAATATACATCACACCATTACACCACCACCAGCTCCATGCTTTCATGTTGTTTACCTGAAATTCTTACTCTATCCACGTGTCGCAGCAGAAATCAAGGCTCATCAGACAGGTAACATTTTTTCATTCTGCTGAACCCGGGTATAAGAGATTTTGGTTCCCAGGAAATTAACTAAAGGGAAGAGCTAAGACTGATATTCTGAAGACTGAAGGATCTCCCTCTGTTATAAAATTAATAGCAATGAGCTGTTACATTTCAGTAAACAACCTTATCAAAGCCTTATGATATGTTAATGGGTGGATGAGCAGAAAAGTTGAGATGAAATATTTACTCATAAAAACTGGTATACTGAAATTGGTCAAACATTATTTCACTGTAAAAAAGCATTTTTTTTTGTAAGAAACTGTATTTGATTTTGAATTATATTATTATTCATCTACAGGAAACTCACTCGAAGACAGTTTGCCCAGTTGACAGACCTTGACAGGGGGCACAACATTGGACTGGGAGATGCAGGATGTTCATCAATTGCCCGCCATCTAGACCATTCTGAACTAGCTGTTAGAAAGTGTTGTGAGCAGTGGTTCCATGAGAGCATGCACACACAGCGAACATGCTCCAGATGATCCAGACAGACCACTAGTAGAGGCAAGCACAAAAATAAGCAGCACCCATAGTTTCATTGTCCACCATCCAGACACTTCACTACACACCCCTGTCTCTTAGAAGAAAGACATTTTTTGTCATGGAACACATTGTGTCCTGCCATTGACAGTGAGCCACCATTGCCTTTGTTTACAGTGTTGTCATGAACAAAAAACATGGACTGCTATGGACTGGAACTGTAACATCTATAGCAATGAATCCAGGTTCTGTTGGGATCTGACAACAGTTGGGTTTGAGGCCTCATGGTGAACGCTTCAATCATGCCTTTACTGTGGAGGGACACACTGCCCCAACTGCTAGTCTGATGACCTGGGGAGCCATCACATATGACAGTCAGTCATCACGAGTACTGATAACAGCTTCAGCGATATGTGCAGAACATGTGATGCGTGTCATGGCAGAGCTTCCAACTGGCATTTTTCAACAGGATAATGCTTGCTCTGACACAGCAAGGGTTTCCAAGGAATGTCTCTGCCAGATTTCAACACTTCCTTGGTCTGCCCGTTTGCAAGATTTATCACCAATCAAACCACTATGGGACCAGCTGGGATGCCAGCTTTGGCAACCTACAAGTGTGCAGGAACTCTAGGCCCAGCTGCAACATCAGTGGGCAAATTTACCACAGCATACCATCCAAAATCTGTTTACCTCCAATGCCCAACCATATCTCATCTTGTATCCTGGCTAGAAATGACCTAACAGGGTACTAGAGCCTCCTTCCAATTGTACAGTTTTTCCCAATAAACCTTTGCAATAATTTTGTAATCACTAAATCACCAAAAATATAAAGTTTCATTTAATTCCAACAACTGCTTCTTGGCGTGTTATTCTTTTTTGGCAATGAGTGTAAAATGTATTGTTGGTTCAGGCCTTGTGCATTCTACACAAGTTTTAAAAACATTTGCAGTTCACACTATGAGAGTAGTTAGACTGCAGAATATCAGCTCTCTTTTGAAAAGAAACATGCAAATTGTATATGTGACTGAAATCAAATATTTGAAATATTTGAAGTGCACTGAAGTGCAGAGCAGAGCAGGGATGAAGCGCTACTGCTGCCTGTGGGGGCTGAAGGTATTTCAAAATAGTAAGGACACAAATGGCACATGACTTTTTTAAAGTACTTTTCAGAAAGTAGTGTGATATTTGAAGCACAGCAGCTTGTGGGTGACAGTAGTGCCTCTTTTCAGGTTTGTATCAGTGTATCTGTGACAGTTTTTCTATATAACATTAACGTTATGCTAAATTTGAAATGCATGTTGACTAAGAAAATTAGGTTGAATCAAATCTTGAGATTATACACAAAACTAGTAATTGAACTAGTAAGAAATGTTTACTGTTAAACTTAATTCTAAGGCAATTCCATCAGCATTACTTCTACATATGTCAGACTCCATTATGTGAACTATTAACGTGTGGTGTTATGTGGTGTATTAAAGCAACACAACAAAACAAATAACATACGATGAAAAAATGTTTTAAAGTACACAAGTATGCAATATCACATGTAAGTGAATGAAAGAAGTATGTGAATCATAAGTAGTTAATTTGAAGGTGAAATTGGAGTCTGGTATTTTCTATCAATGGAATCTGGCATCAGTGGACGCACTGTTGTCCGAAACACAAATTTGTGGAAGTGGTATCATAGTATGAAAGAAAAAGAGTTGTTGATGCTAACCAGGCTGGAAATGTTTACAAAATGATCTTAAAAGACCCACCAATTCAGAGTCACCAACAATGATTAATGAACAATGATCACTTAAAGAGCAAGGCATGTAGTAGTTTGCCAGGTCACAAAAGCACTCAGGCTAAATTCTAAGCAACTAAACACCTATCTCACATCGGCTAATGTCAATGTTCATGGGATCGTCATCAGGAGAAATACTAAACAGCAATGGTGTGCGTGGAAGTAGTAGCAGCATATACAGAGAGAATAAAAGTGGGCCAAGCACTGACCCCTGAGGCATGCCACACTTCACTTTTGAGAGCTCAGACCGTAAATTATTTACATGAACAAATTGCTACCAGTCGGTCAAGTATGATTTAAACCAAGAAAGTGCTGATCCCTTAATACCTACAGTATTTTCTAGTCTGTTTAGTAAAACATTGTGATTTATAGTGTCAAATGCTAAAGCTGCATACTTCTCCTCAATCATAGAGAAAAATAAGAATAATCCAAGATTTCTCTTTAATACAGTCTCCAAATTAACAACACTAGTGAAGCACTAGTGAAGACATCTGTTTAATCAGCTGTAAATCAAGACTAAATTCTTTTACCCCAATTACTAATACTGAACTACCCACACTGATCAGCACGTCTAAGTCATCAACATGTTTATTAGATCCAATTCCTACACGTTTACTCAAAGAAGTAATACCTAGTGTTATAGAGCCACTGTTAGTTATTTTAAATTCATCCCTTTCCTTTGGTTATGTGTCCAAATCTAGACTGAAAACTCACCTTTTCAAGATAGCCTACTCTCTGTAATGCTTCTACCGATTGTATAGTTGGTGATCCTTTGTATATTGTTTTCATGTTTCATTTCTATTTTGTAAAGTGTTCTTGAGAGTTGTGAAAGGCGCTTATAAATAAAATGTATATTACTATTATTATTATTATTATTATTATTATTATTATTAAGTGTGCTGTTATCAAACCACTGATTAAAAAAGCCAATCTTGACCCTTGTGTGATATCTAATTATAGACCAATTTCAAATCTATAATTTCTCTCCAAAATCTTAGAAAAAGCCGTCTATCAGCAGCTCTGTAGTTACCTTAAAAGTAATGGTATTTATGAAACATTTGAGTCTGGCTTCAGGCCCCATCATAGTACTGAAACAGCATTAATTAGGGTACTAAATGATTTATTAATGTCCTCAGATTTTCCTTGCCACTGTCGCCCTAGGCTTGCTCAATTTGACTTAGTTATTAGGAGATAATCTAAACTTGTGAAGTTGCTTTGAGACAATGCTCCATTGTAAAAAGCGCTATATAAATAGATCTGACTTGACTTGACTCAGATAATGGATGTGTTTCTTTTCTTGTTCTGTTAGATTTAAGTGCCACATTCGATACAATAGATCACAATGTTTTACTAAACACAGTAGAAAATACTGTAGGTATTAAGGGATCAGCACTTTCTTGGTTTAAATCCTACTTAACTGACCGGTACCAGTTTGTTCATGTAAATAATCTACGGTCTGAGCTCTCAAAAGTGAAGTATGGTGTGTCTCAGAGGTCAGTGCTTGGCCCACTTTTATTCTCTCTGTACATGCTGCCACTAGCCTCAATTATTCGTAAACATGGCATTAGTTTCCACTGCTATGAGGATGATACACAGCTGTACATATCAGCCAAACCAAATGACAGCCTTACAATCAACAAAATTGAGGACTGTGTAAAGGAAATAAAAGATTGGATGTCATTTAATTTCCTCTTACTTAACTCAGAAAAAACTGAGGTTCTGTTAGTGGGACCCAAGGCTGTGAGAAACAGGTTGGCTACATCTATCCTAAACCTAGATGGCTGTCCAGTATTGCCCAGTCCGTCTGTAAAAATTTAGGTGTCACATTTGATTCAGATCTCTCCTTTGATGCACACATTAGCAGCATCACTCGAATTGCTTTCTTTCAATTACGTAATATTGCTAACTTAGAAATATCCTCTCTTTTAGTGATGCAGAGAAACTTGTTCATGCATTTATAACCTCAAGGTTGGATTACTGTAACGCCTTACTTACTGGATGCTCTAGTAAATCTATAAATAAACTTCAATTAGTTCAGAATGCGGCTGGCCGAGTGCTAACTCGAACTACAAAATTTGATCATATCACTCCTGTTCTATCATCACTACACTGGTTGCCAGTTAAATTCCGCATTGATTACAAAATACTTATAAAGCTCTACATGGCCTGGCCCCACATTATCTGAGTGAACTCTTAGAGTTTTACAATCTAGCTTGTCTACTTCATTCGCAGGGTGCAGTACTTCTTTTAGTCCCTAGATTAAAAAAGTCACAGCAGGGGGAAAGGCTTTCACATACATGGCCCCCAACTATGGAATAAATTTCCTGCTTTAGACTCAGACACACTTCAAATTTTTAAGTCTAAAGACATACTTACTTACGCAGGCTTTTGGCTAGATTTAGACTGGGATGCATCGCTACTGTTACTGGGGCCAGATTCTGAGGTCATGTCTGGCCTGCCTGCCTTGTCCTTTGGCTGGGAGTGTTGAGTGGGCGGTTTGACTGAACTGGGTTCCTCGTGATCTTGACTCGTGCATCCTTGCCTTATACTAAGGGCAGAGCTGGGGGTTCATAGTCAAAGAGTCTTATGGTGATCAGAGACGTCGGGTTGCTGTCTTCTGCCTCCCGTGAGGTTGCCGATATCTCATGTGATCCCTTGTGGCTGTATTACCTACCAGTTCTCCTCTTTCTAGCTAGGCTGCTATAGCTAATGCTGCCAGGGTCTCATGCTACACATAGCATCAGTGATTGTTAATAGATTCTGTACTCTTAATCAATAACTAATTACATTTTCTGTTTTCTCTCCTAGCTTTTTTCCTGTACCAGTTCCAGCCACACACCTGATGTTCATCTGCTTTAGCTTCATTCCAGTTGTTTCCATCATCAGCTCCAGCCCCACCATACCCGGGCCACACCAGAGGGCAGTAACTCTCTCCCTCCTCCGGTTGTCTGGGTACAAAGTGCTGCCAACGACTTTCCTGCTTAGAATCAGCATCCTAGAGTGACTCTGTGTATCGGACTACATAATGCTGATATGCATATTTTACATAATTTTATTTGAACTATCACTATAAGACGTATTTGTTTATATAAATTAGTTTCATTTTTACATTTATCATCTACGCCACCCAAGGAGGTTGGGTCCCTGTTGAGTCTTGGTCCTCCCAAGGTTTCTTCCTCATAACGCTTAGGGAGTTTTTCCTTTTCCACTGTCGCCCTAGGCTTGCTCAATTTGTGATTGGACGTAGATATTAGGAGATAATCTAAAATTGTAAAGTTGCTTTGAGACAATGCTCCATTGTAAAAAGCACTATATAAATAAATCTGACTTGACTTAATGTTTTTATTTCATTTGTTCAACTGCATTCTCTTTATCTACTATTATGATTTAGTGAAAGCCTGATGATTTTTTAGGTCACATTTATGCAGAAATGTAGAACATTCTACAACGTTCACAAACTTTCGAGTACCTCTATGTAATTCGTCTTCATGACCATTGCAACTCATCATGATAGGTTTGTAGATTAAATACTGACATCTGTTGGTTAATTTTAATAACGCAGTGTGCGAATTGACAAAAGAACGTGTGTTAATAGTCCACACCCTTTCTGCAGGAGCTGTGGTGAGTTGACATTTAATCCCCCAAAACATTCTTTCACACCGGTCATTAAAAATTGCTAAGAGTATTACTTTGGTTGTAAAGTTGGCGACCAGGATAAAAGATGGGCCCCCCATATTTATTGTGTTGCATTTCAATCGTTGTCAGCTGGTGGTTTTTAAAATAGGGGAAGCACATTGTACTTCATTGTACTGGTTAGCCATAAGATAGCTAAAACAAGGGAATTTCCATATCACTCCAGTGGAACTGCAGTTAGTTGCACTGCTTAATAGTCATGCTCCTGATTCCCGATCTACTTTGAGAGATGGCCAATCATCACAAAGAGAAGCCATGCTTCTGGGTAT
This sequence comes from Ancistrus triradiatus, assembly GCA_025084515.1. Lineage (NCBI taxonomy): Eukaryota > Metazoa > Chordata > Actinopteri > Siluriformes > Loricariidae > Ancistrus > Ancistrus triradiatus. Next base: position 11,748 of record JAJAGP010005079.1, read on the forward strand.
GACAAATTACAAAGAATGTGCACCGCCGAACAAACACAAGATGTTTTTTTTTCTGTTTGTTTATTTGCTTTTCGCTATGCACAAATGCACTTGTCCAAACTCCATTAATTGCCAGTGAAGCCCGTACATCTCGGTGAGGCTCACAATGAAGCATCCAAAGCGATTTGTCCAAATAGAGTTAGTCTTGCTTCATCTTTGTAATGCATACGTTTGCTCTATTGACTCCCAGAGACACACAAGCTTCAATGAGTGTCTATTAAGTCTGTGTCTGGGGCTTCAAAGCAGATTTTGAATGCTGCAATGTACTGTTCACGAGGAGGAGTTTGAGTTTGGACAGCATGATACAGAAGTGAAATGTTTATTTTTTATTGATGGATACCAATATTAATTTATAATATAGACACTTCAGGAAACGTGTCATTACCACATCTTAAAGAAACTGAAGGGAAGCCATATTCCTTTTGTCATTCGTATGGTTTGGAGAGAACCCAAAGATCACCCTTGAGATTGCTACTTCTGCCTGACAAAAATAGAATGACACCAAAATCTAATCATACTGTTAAGCATGCTCATTTACCATCTGTTAGGCCAGTAGCTCACAGTCAGGAATTATCTACGACAGAACCTACAAACATGAGTGACAATGAATCTGGTGATGAGAAAGTAGACAATGTAGAAAGTAGAGGACAGTGTGGATATACTTGTACATTTTAGAAGAGCATTTGTACATACTTTAAGTGTAATAATCATTTTTAAATTGTAATATACACTCAATGTAAAATTGAATTCCTCTGTTAAATAAATTGCTTCTTTCTAGTGACCCATTTTCATTTTTACTTCAAATTTATGGTAGTGTGTATCTAAATGGAATTTTAAAATCTTTTTTTTTGTCATCTTATTTCATTTTTCAGACACCTTACTGACATTTTGTATGCAGTTGGCTTACACTGTTTTACATCTACTGTACAGTCTTCATAGCTAATTTGAAATGTGCTTATAAATACAATCAAAAACTAACTTGTAGGTTTTCCTCGAAAAAATCTTCATAACAATTTGCACTAGTACTTTAAATTTTACTGATATAATAACTTGGCAGTATTAAGTAAAATGTACGTACCATGAAATTTAATATTTAAAAAATCAGTGCTGTTACGATATCAAAAGTATTGCTGCGCTGCTTCAGAACTTTATCAAAAGTCTTGAAATCGCAAAATACAGTGTAATGTAAAGCCCGTGGCAGACAGGCGCTTCATGACAGGCGCTTCCAACGTTGCTGGAAAAACATCCTACAGGAAACACTGAATATGAGCAAATGGTACTTAATTATATTTAATTTACAAGTTACATTTATTTTAATTAATTCAGTAAATATTTCATAGACAGTCATCAAAATAATAAACAAATTGTCATGTTTTATGAAGTAAATAAGTAGATTTTATTATATTTTTTCTGTTTGACATTTTCAGTTACTTGTTTGTCAAGCTGTATTACTAACAATAAGTAAGTAAACATTGCAATGTCCATTTGATGAATGTTACCAAATAAAAATCTCTATGCATTCATTTTTTTTTTTTACCACAAATCACACAACTAAAATAAAAATAAACTATTTATTATAGCAATATTAGACAACAATTAATCACACATGTTCACATCATCTAACAAAAAGAAAAATAATTTTCAAATTCAATAAGTCACGACCATACAGTGCATTCAGAAAGTCTTCAGACCCTTTCACTTTTTCACATTTTGTTATGTTGTGCCCTTGTGCTAAAATAAAATGTTTAAAAATCAAGGTTTTCCCCATCATTCCCCAGTACCTCATAATGAGAAACCCCATGACTGTACATTATTAATAAAGACACACTTCTGTCTATATAAGGTCTCACAGTTAACAATGCATATCAGAGCAAAAACTCAGCCAACCCATGAGGAGGAAAGAACTGCCTGAAGAGCTCAGAGACAGGATTATGCCACAGATCTGGAGAAGGATAAAAAAATTCTGCTTTACTGAAACTTTCAAGTGTACAGTGGCCTTCATAATTCTTAAATGGAAGAAGTTTGGAACAACCAGGACTCTTCCTAGAGCTGGCCACCGCACGACACTAAGTAATCGGTAGAGAAGGGTGTCGGTAAGCAACATGACCAAGAACCTAATGGTCACTCTGGCTGAGCTCCAAAGATCCTGTGTGCAGATGGGAGAAACTTCCAGGAAGCTCACCATCACTGCAGCACTCCACCAGACTGGGTTTTATGGCAGAGTGACCAGACAGAAGACTGGGCTGAAAGTCCACATTCCAACTAGACAATGACCATAAACACAGAGCCAAGACAACACAGGAGTGTCTTAGGGACAACTCTGTGGATGTTCTTGAGTGGCCCAGCCAGAACTCAATGGCTGTCCAACCTGACAGAGCTTGAGAGGATCTGCAGAGAAGAATGAAAGAAAATCCCAAGATCCATACCCAGGAATTATAGACACGAAGAATGCATACTCAAAAAAAAAGAAATATTTTTGTTTTTGTATTAAATGTATTAAAAATCTGGTTTCACTTTGGCATTGGGTGCAGAATAATGGGGAAAATCTTTATTTATTTATTTATTTTTATTTTAGCACAAGGCCGCAACATAACAAAACCTAAAAAAAGTGAAATGGTCTGAAGACTTTCTGAATGCATTCTATATAATATAATTTACTTTTCCCAAAGTTAATTTATTGCATGAAAAAAAAAAGTGTATACATTTAATTTTTTTACTTAATAAATTCTAGTTCTCACTGGATTTTAATCTAATTACAAGGTACACATTATGACAGTTCATTTAATATAACATAGGTAACTATATTATAATGCTCTCTTACAGAGTGTACAGTGATGCTTTAAAGTTTCTGAACCCTTTGGATTTTTCTATATTTTGCATAAATATGACCTAAAACATCATCAGATTTTCACACAAGTCCTAAAAGTAGATAAAGAGAACCCAGTTACACAAAATGAGACAAAATATTATACTTTGTCATTTATTTATTGAGGAAAATGATCCAATATTACATATTAGTGAGTGGCAAAAGTATGTGAACCTCTAGGATTAGCAGTTACTTTGAAGATGAAATTAGAGGCAGGTGTTTTCAATCAATGGGATGATAATCAGTTGTGAGTGGACATCCTGTTTTATTTAAAGAACAGGGATCTATCAAAGTCTGCTCTTCACAACACACGTTTGTGTAATAACCTTACGGCGTTGCTGACGTTTGCCATTACAAACGATGTGATTAACTAAACGAATGCACCTCTGGCTGCAGACATGCACTCTCAGCCCCACATGCACTGCCAGACTATTCATGACGTTAGTGCACTGTCAGACAGGAAGAGGAAATACGTAGCGTTTGTTGACAGTTATTGAAGAACAGAAAGGTCTACGACAGGTTGAAGTGAATAATTGTATGTTTAGATAGTGATGTTTCAGCGCCTGTTTTTATCACTGTACACATTTGTGTTGTTTTTTGAATGTTCAAAAAACGAATAATATGAATCATTCACTTCAAGTTGCCGTATTCCTTTCTGTTCTTTAATAAATGTCAACCAATGCTACGTATTTCCTCTTCCTGTCTGACAGTGCACTGACTTCATGAATAGTCTGGCAGTGCATGTGGGGCTGAGAGTGCATGGTTAAATCCCATTTCAGGGGCTGCAGCCTTCGAATGATGCGGCCTATGAAGGTGTGTCATTGGAAGGCTGTGTAGACCACAGACGCTTCACCACAGGCACTGGCATTCATTTTCCTCCCGCAGTAAGCTAAGCACTAGGAAATGGTCCGGACAGAGACAGGGATGTGTAGTGAAGGGATCTTCGGTTGATCTAGCGTAGCTGGGGATCCCTCGCAGGGGACCCCGTCCAGCAGAGCCATTCGTTAACGGGCCGCGGTGCGGCCGGACGAGCGCCGCACCCTCTCCAATTGCACTTGGGACTGGGGATTGCAATTATTACCCATGAACGAGGAATTCCCAGTAACCGCGGGTCAGAAGCTTGCGTTGATTAAGTCCCTGCCCTTTGTACACACCGCCCGTCACTACTACTGATTTAGTGAGGTCCTAGGATCGGTCCCGAGAAGTCGATCAAATCTGTAGACATCATTCCAGTAATGGGTAAAATTGGTTTGAGAAGATTTCGGAAACTGTCTTAATGCTGCAGGTTTATTCTAGTCGTTTATCTATATATTACTCTCTCTCTTTCTAATTCTTACATTTAACTAGTTTAATCTTGGGAAATTTAATCTGAAAAATCACATTCAGACTGATAGGGTGTTCCGCAAAGTAACTTATAATTAAAATAAAACACCGTCTCTGGTTGACTAATTTTACTTTAACTCAATTACAGAACAGAAACTAATTTCAAGGTCAGATAACTTTGGACAAACATGCTCTACGACAGTTTAAGTCTGAACCATAGCTTGGCTTGAGGAATTGTATGGCGTTGTATGACTTGTGTTTCATTTAATTTTGCTTTTTAATATTTAAGTAATATATAGTATACAATAATATTGAGTAAACAATATTTATTGTCAAAAAGCTGTAAATGCATATATAATATAATAATAACATAAATTTATTATAAAAATGAACATTTGGAAGTCAGGACAAAGCATTAGAGTGGCAATAGTGAGGAAGGTGAGGTGTATTCATGGAAATGCACACATGATGAACATAAGTGGCATGTAGTCCCCACATTCACATCCAGTATTATTCTGGACCATACCGGTGTTTGCTACTGGGTGGATCCTGCCAACTGAATTTCAGTTCTATGTGGATCTCTCTAATGTATTTTTTTAAATTGAACATGTAACCAATGCAGCCAACCATCCTGAATCTCAAGACTGTAAAACATGTTGAAAAAACACAGCACAGCACAACACACGCTACGCATAGTCACGGGAGAATAGCATGAGCCCTGAGGGGGCACCCCGTGAGACATCAGTGAATGGAAATTGGAAATCTACCTACTGATTGACGTAACGTCTTAAAAGCCACACTTCCCTCTATCAGTGTGTGGATTTTGACACTGTCTACTGTTTCCAGTAGGACGGAAGCAGCAGATTATTAATATGATACAGAAATAAAAACTATGCTTTAGCTAAACAATTTAGATGGACACGATGAACATTATGAATGCACAGACTGCATTTTTCACGTGTTCCTTTTCTAAACTTCCTCTTTATTTTTCAAACTTCCCTTTTACTTTTAAGTCTTCAGCTTAGTTAGCTATTTCCTACTCTGGTTTTTGTCACTGTTCACAGCAAAGATTGTGATTTATGAATGGTTGAAGGATTTGGTTGCAATTAACTGGGTGGATCAAAGCTGTCTACCATTGAAAGTCAAGTCAAGTCAAGTCAAGTCAGATTTATTTATATAGCGCTTTTTACAATGGAGCATTGTCTCAAAGCAACTTTACAAGTTTAGATTATCTCCTAATAACTACGTCCAATCTCAAATTGAGCAAGCCTAGGGCGACAGTGGGGATGGAAAGGAAAAACTCCCTAGTTCTAGGAAGAAACCTTGGGAGGACCAGACTCAAAAAGGGACCCCCAACCTCCTTGGGCGGCCCGTACGCGTACGTAGATAGACATAAATCTAAGAGCGAACTAAAGTCATGGAGTCAAAGTTTGAAAAGAATGTGAAAGTATGCACATCGACATTACATTAAGTGGCCCAGGTATGATGATAAATCTAAGAGCGAAAACTACAGTCATGGAGTCAAAGTTCGAATAAAATGTGAAGTATTCAACATCGACATTTAAGTGGCCCGGGTATGATGATAAATCGAAAGAGCGCGAAACTAAAGTCATGGAGTCATGGTCGAATAAAAATGTGAATATGCACAGTGGAGCTCCATCAGATGTACATCATGTGTGGGGCCGGAAACTGCCGGAACACAGATCGGAGAGACAAGGGAAGAAGAAACAGAAAAAACAGAAAAATGTAATTAGTTATTGATTAAGAGCACAGTGTTTATTAACAATCACTGATGCCATGTCAATCACTGATGCAAGTGTAGCATGAGACCCCCGGCAGCATTAGCTATAGCAAGCATAGCTAGAAAGCTAAGAAAGAGAGGAGAACTGGTAGGGGAAAACACAGCCAAGAGGGATCACATGAGACATTGGCAACCCCACGAGCGGGCAGAAGACAGCAACCCAAAGTCTCTGATCACCATTAAGACTCTTTGACTATGAACCCCCAGCTCTGCCCTTATTCTAAGGCAAGGATGCATGAGTCAAGATCACGAGGACCGAAGCCTAGTTCAGCCAGACCGCCCACTCGACACTGCCCGGCTAGCGGACAAGGCAGGCAGGCCAGACATGACTCCCAGAATCCGGCCCCAGCAACCCAAACCATTGCAACCCCTGGTCTAAATCTAGTCAAAAAAGCCTGCGTAAATAAGTATGTCTTTAGCCTAGACTTAAAAACTTTGGAGGGTAGGGTGTTCTGAATCTCGAACGAATGAAAGTGGGAAGTTTATTCCATAGTTGGGGGGCCATGTATGAGAAAGAAAGCCTTTCCCCCTGCTGTGACTTTTTTAATTCTAGGAACTAAAAGAAGTCCTGCACCCTGCGAACGAAGTAGTAGACGAGTTGGATTGTAAAACTTCTAAGAGGTCACTCAGATAATGTGGGGCCAGGCCATGTAGAGCCTTTATAAGTTATAAGAAGTATTTGGTAATCAATGCGGAATTTGAACTGGTAACCAGTTGCAGTGATGATAGAGCAGGAGTGATATGATCAAATTTTCTAGTTCGAGTTAGCACTCGGGGCAGCTGCCATTCTGAACTAACTGAAGTTTATTTATAGATTTACTAGAGCATCCAGTAAGTAAGGCGTTACAGTATCCAACATTGAGGTTATAAACGCATGAACAAGTTTTCTGCAATCATTAAAAGAGAGGATATTTCTAAGTTTAGCGATATTACGTAATTGAAAGAAAGCAATTCGAGTGATGCTGCTAATGTGCGCATCAAAAGGAGAGATCTGAATCAAATGTGACCCCTAAGTTTTTTTTACAGACGGACTGGGCAATACTGGACAGCCATCTAGATTTAGGGTAGATGTAGCTAAACCTGTCTCTCACAGCCTTGGGTCCCACTAATAGCACCTCAGTTTTATCTGAGTTAAGTAAGAGAAAAAATTAAATAACATCCAATCTTTTATTTTCCTTTACACAGTCCTCGATTTTGTTGATTGTAAGGCTGTCATTAATTTTGGCTGATATGTACAGCTGTGTTGTACAGCTGGTATCATCGTGCATAGCAGTGGAAATTAATGCCATGTTTACAAAATAACTGAGGCCTAGTGGCCAGCATGTACAGAGAGGAGAAATAAAAGCGGGCCAAGCACTGACCCCTGAGGGGCACGCCATACTTCACTTTTTGAGAGCTTAGATCTTAGATTATTTATATGAACAAACTGGTTACCGGTCAGTTAAGTTAAGTAGGATTTAAACCAAGGAAAGTGCTGATCCCTTAATACCTACAGTATGTTTCTAGTCTGTTTAGTAAAACTTCATGATCTATAGTGTCAAAATGCTGCACTTAAATCTAACAGAACAAGAAAAGAAAACACATCCCTTATCTGAGGACATTAACAAGTCATTTAGTACCCTAAGTAATGCTGGTTCAGTACTATGATGGGGCCTGAAGCCAGACTGAAATGTTTCATAATTAAATTTCATTCCTTGGAGGGGTGACTACAGAGCTGCCGATAGACGGCTTTTTCTAAGATTTTGGGGACGAAACGGTTTTTAGATTTGAAATTGATCTATAATTAGATATCACACAAGGGTCAAGATTGGCTTTTTTTTATAATCAGTGGTTTGATAACGGCAGACCTTAAAGGATTCGGGCACAATAACCCTAAGGTAAGGGATGAAATTTAAAATAACTAACACTGGCTCTATAAAACACTAGGTAATACTTGTTTGGAGTAGACGTGTAGTAGGAATTGGATCTAACAAACATGTTGATGACTTAGACGAGCTGATCAGTGCGGATAGTTCAGTATTAGTAATTGGGGTATAGTAATTGGGGGTAAAAGATTCTAATCTTTGATTTACGGCTAATTGAACAGATGTCTTCAATAGTGCTGCATCTGAAAGGTTTGCTGCTGAACAGTTTGGTGATGTGATGAGCATTGAGTTTTTATGCCTAATGTTTTCTAAACTATCATTAAAGAAAGTCATGAAATCATTACTGTTAAAAAAAATTACACAGAATGGGAGAGTCACTTTTGTGGGGGTTTTTGTTAATTTGGAGACTGTATTAAAGAGAAATCTTGGATTATTCTTATTTTTCTCTATGATTGAAGAGAAGTATGCAGCTTTAGCTTTAGTGAGGGCATGCTTGTACTCTGCCATGCTGTCCCTCCAGCAATCTTAAACACCTCCAATTTACTATGTCTCCACTTGCGCTCTAAATGCCGGTTTTCTTGCTTTAAGGTACGGGTGTGTGGTCATTATACCATGGTGCTAGCCTTTTTTGTTCCCTAATACGTTTGACCCCTAGCAGGGGCAGTCGTGTGCCAGGGTTGAGCGAAGCACACATTCTAAATTTGCTCATTTACCACACTCAAGATGATTTATCTCCGTAGGTTGTATTAAATTTTAAGTCTGGTAGGTTTTTAATAAACGCAGCTGGAGTAGCAGATGTGATAGTGCGAATTGCTTGTGTTGTGATAACGAGGCAGAAGGATTTTATTTATTAAAGATAGCTCAAATAACTAAAAGATAGTGATCTGAAATCGAATCACTTTTGCGGAAGAAAACATCAAGGTTATCTATATTGATACCAAAATGTTAATATTAGATCTAAAGTATGATTACAGCGGTGGGTTGGTCCCATCACATTCTGAGTGATACCCATGGATTCTAAGATGGGAATCGAAAGCAATTTTAAAGTGGATCCTGCTCATTGTCAAAGTCGTGAATATTGAAATCACCTACAATTAAAGCCTTATCTGTTGACAGTAGTTAAGCAGGAAAGAAAGTTAGCAAATTCCTGAAGAAATTCTGAATAGGGGACCAGGGCGGGGGCGGTGAGGGGTTGGGGGGGACTTTAAGTGTGTAAAGGTTTGGTGGGTGTGGGGGTTGGGTTAAAGGTTTAGGTTAAAGTGTGGTTGGGTTTGTAAGGTTATTTAAGGTGTTGGTTGTGGTTAAATGTGCGTGTTAGGTTTTGGTATGGTTTAAGTGGTAGCGTTGTTAAGAATAAGGTTTGGGTTTGGTTTTTAGAAATTAAGGGTAAGGTATAGGTTGGTGTGTTGTGGTGGTAAAGGTTTTGTATTTGTGCGGTTAAATAGTGATAAGCTGAAAAGAGTGTGGTTTTGACTTCCATAACGATGGATTCAGTCACATTAAGAATCAGTATTTCAAAAGAAATTAGCCTTGTAATGGGGATTCTTAGCTAGCTGTAACACCTAAAATCTTTGTCAAACATTGTGGCTATGCCTCCCCCCCGACCATTAGGACGAGGGCGACTAGCATGACTGTATCCAGGTGGTGAGGCTTCATTTAAGGCTAAATATTCATCAGGTCTAATCCAAGTCTCAGTGAGACACAGAAAGCGTGTAAACGTTTATTAGTGATCATTTCATTTACAATCACTGCTTTTGTTGTAAGTGGATCTAATGTTAAGTAGTCCTAGCTTTAGTCTAATGTTGTGTATTTCTTTGGCAGCTATCTGTGTTTATACTAATTGAGGTTATTTAACAACAGACTTTTTGAGAGCGTTTACGTTTACGTTTAGGGGGCAGATGCGAGTAGAGACGTAACCAGGACACAGTTTTTGTAATTGCGGGCTAATTGTGTCTGTAAGTATAAACGTTTATTCCGGATCACTTTCATTTACAATCCACTGCTTTGTTTGTAAGTGGATCTAAGTTACAGCTAGTCCTCCTTAGGTTAGTCTATGTGTTATTTCTTTGGCCAGCTTGGCTTATCTCGTGTTTATTATACTCTAACTGATGCGTTATTTTTAAAACAGACTTTTGGCCCCCGCCAGCGTTTAGTTTAGCGGCAGACAGCATGCGAGTAAAGAGTAACAGTACAGGACACAGGTTTCAATAATGTGGGTTCTGGGTGACGGTGCATGGCTTACCAGCAGGACAGTTGGTTTAAGCCCGGTCTGTCTGCATGCTGCCTGACCCCTGCTCTGATAGTCAGCCCCTAACCAATCAGGCCATAAGACTATGGGCAACCTGTTTGCAGAGAGATGAGAGCAGCACCCTCCCGAGTGGGAGGACACCGTCCCATCCTAAAAGGCCAGGCTTACCCTCAAAGGCTGTCCAGTTTGTCCTATAAAGCCCCACGTGTTTTCAGAGCACCACTTGGACAGCCAGCAGTTCAGCGACCATAACCTGCTGTAGGCTTGGTCACCTCGCCGCATTGGGATGGGGGCACAGAGCACACTACAGCATCTGGACATCGCCTTCGCCACGCTAACCACCTCTACAAAATTTAGCCTTAGTAACCTCTGACTGACGAAGGCCGTATATCATTAGTCCCTTACATGAAACAACTATCCTAGAGAATCTGCGGCTCTCGAGTTCACTAAGACTCGTTACAATGTCCGGCACTCTGGCGCTACGGGATACAGAGAACTCTAGCTGCTGGTGTCCCTAAAGGGGGTGGGGTCGTGTAGCAAGTTTCACGTGTCGTTTAAAAATAGAGTCACCTATGACCAGAGCTCTTTCAACAGGCTGCTCAGTGGGTGTTTTCACTGAGGAGGGCAAACCTGTTGGACACGTGAACAGGTAAAGAGTGGTGCTCTCGTGGACTAGCCTTACGACTACGTCGCCGAACCGTCACCCACTTGCCCTGCTGCGAGGACTCTGCGGGGCTCTAAACTTCGCTTTCGCATCCAGATCTGCTAAGCTAGGAGCTGAGCTAAAAGCCTTCTCTAATGTCTGGATGCGCGCCTCTAAAACTACAATCTTCTCCGTCAGACTGGCTACAAGCTACACCTATCACAAGTAAAATTTACCACTAATGACGGAGGAAGAATAGCTAAACATGCACACTCGGCAACAGGGAACCCAAGCACAGCAGAAGCCATGTTAATACAATTAATGAATATTTAAGGTACTTAGCTTCGGGTGGTGTTGTGGGGGGTGGTGCCGAGTGAAGATATGGGTTCAGCTGCAGCCGATGGTCCAATGCAATGCTCGATTAAAGCGTTAATACAAGTTAAGTCAACACAAAAACGTCACTAAAAAACTAAGTCTCAGAAAGAAAGTGGGAAAAGACTGTAAAAAAGTTATAAAAACACACACTACTGCGAAGAAAGAAGACGCAAACTCTGGTTTTAGCTAATGGGCTAACTACTGCAAAACACAAAGCCCGGTTATTACCTGTAAAGTTTACTAAATAACGATTAGCGGCAAAAAAAAATTATAATCCGCCGGTACGAAAATAAAATGATTAAGATGTTGTAAAAACCTACTATATATACGATTATATAAGATACAGATGCGATCGGGAATTAAAATATATCAAAGGTAAAAGCTGCTAGCAGCTACGAAACGGCGTCCTGTGTGCAACCGCAGATCAGTCTGGGTTGCCAGATCCTCGCAATTCTCCGCGTCAGTTCTCTCGGCATTCTATCGCACAGGATACAAGGCATGAACCAATCCTAGACAGGGTCCCAGTTCAGCACAGGTATGCCAATATGCTTTGTCCCATAAATCCCAGCAGTTAGATCAGTTACAGTGAGACAGATAGCACTGATACACTGATGAGAATGGTCTTGTAATTACACAACTGCAGCCAAATAACCTGTGTTTGGATGCATCCGTGTGCACGGATCATTGTGATGAAATAAAGATAGCAGTCTAGCCCTCTTCAAATTAGGAAAAAAAATCATATTACAGTTAGGTTTTAAATCTCTTAGTAAAACTGTTACGGTTCGCCATGTAAAAATAATGACAAACTGTGTTAAACAAAAATATAAATGGGTTGGGACACAAATTCAGTTAGCTCCAGTTGGTATTTATAACTGAAATGAGATAAATAAATAAAAGCAAATGAAATCAAAGATATAAATAACTAAAGAAACTAAATAAAAGATATGATTAATAAATAAATCTAAACAAACTAAACTGCACACCGTAAGCGTGACGTACTTTAATTCGCAGCTTACGAAGTGCCTTCGTTGCGCAATATAAGCGCCGGGTCTGCACATGCGCAGCGCGCAGCAACCCGGACAGAGCTTCTGCAAGCATGTGCGGCTCCACCGCGGCACTAACTGTCCAACCGTGGAGACTGACTGCTCTAACGCGGGACTGAGGTGCGCAGCGGGCCCAGGTACAGGGCCAGGAGGCTGAAAACGCTCTGGCATGGGGTCTGACTGTCCAGGTGCGGAGCTAGAGTGCGGCAAGCCCAGGTTCAGCACTGGAGAAGGCTGAGTGCTCATTACTGGAGCTTAACAGCCCAGTGCGCTCAAGAACGGGGTTAGGTGGCACTATATGCCTCTCTGTGGAGCCGAGGTGCTCAAACACGGGGCTAGAAGGCACATAGGGCTCCTGTACGGGGCCAGGCGGTGCTAAATGCCTCACCGTGGGGCTTTCCTGCTCAAACACGGGGCTTGAGTGCGCGGCGGCCCCAGGTACAGGGCTAGGGGGCGCCATACGCTCAGGCACGGGGTCTAACTGCCCTAGTGCGGAGCTGAAATGCGCGGCAAGACCAAGTTCGGAACTAGGAGGCGCCAAACGCTCACTTTCAGAGCTAGAGGGCACGGGCTGTTCTGGAACTGGGCTGGGCGGCACTAAATGCCCGGGCATTGAGCTTTCATGCTCGAATGCGGGGCTTGAAGGCGCAATAAACCCTTGGACAGGTCTGCTGGGGATAGAGTGCTCCAAGATAACCGCCCCCGGAACCACCCACTCCGGCACGGGAATTCGCTCGACAGGAGTATACATATTGAGCGGTACCTCTGGCCGGCCTCGAGGGAAAATTTTAATCTCCCTTGTAGGCAAGAAGATGCCCCACGGAGAGGGTAACGGGTGGACCATGGGAACGGTCCTTCCTGACGGGAGGGTTGGGTCGGAAGGCGGGATTTTATGTTGGTCTCTTAGAATTAGGCGGGACCAACAACCCCAGCAAAAACATGGCGAGCGATTGACCATTTGCGGCGGTGAGGGCGGGGCGGTTCTGGAGGGCTGCGATGGTTCAGAGGACTCATGACTCGGCCGTAGTCATGAGATGGCCCCCCAGAATCCAGCTGAAACCCGGGTACTGAAACCCGCCGACCGCGGCAACTGGGGACCTCCAAATTGGAGGTGCAGGAACTAACGCTGGGTCACTTGGCTGGCCACTGCCTTCTGTTATGGTTCGCCATGTAAAAATAATGATGAACCATGTTAAACAAAAATATAAATGGGTTGGGACCCAAATGCAGTTAGCTCCAGTTGGTATTTATAACTGAAATGAGATAAATAAATAAAATCAAATGAAATCAAAGATATAAACTAAAGAAACTAAATAAAAGATATGATTAATAAATAAAACTAAATAAACTAAACTGCACGCCGTAAGCGTCACGTACTTTAATTCGCAGCACGCTTACGACGTGCCTCCGTTGCGCAGCGCGCAGCAACCCGGACGGAGCTTCTGCGAGCACGTGCAGCTCCACCGCGGTTCGAACGCGGCCGCGGGGGCGTGGCACGGTCGCAGGAAAGTGAAAAACAAAAAGAAAAGAAAAGGTGAATAAAGAGGACGGGTGATAACACTCAACGTCCTCTTCTGACACGCGATCGGGGAATAACACACCCGATCGTGGGGAGGAGGGGTGACGGCGTGAGGAGAAGACGGCGGGATAAAGGCCAAAAGCTGCAGGTGCAGCTTGGTGAAAAGTAAAAGACAATTAACAAATAAAAAGCTGACCCTACTCTATCTAGGGCCCTACCAATACCGAGCTGCCTCCTAGCAGCCTCCCGTCTGAGGGACTTGATTCCCCCAGACTACCTTTATCCCTAGCCAAAATAAATAACAAATAAAAGAAATGAAATGGGCCGTAAAAAGCCGGAGAGCAGGCAGCAGCGAACGCGACAGTGCGTTCAAAAACGTCGGGTGCTTCAGAGTGTCACGCGAGCGCCAGTCATGTGATCGAGGGCGAGTGTTTATAAAGGTGTGTTTATATAGGTAGGACTGCAGGTGGCGCCACTTACCCATTAATGGCCCGGGAAAACTGACGCACGCGCGATCGCGTCAAACTGGGACAACTCTTGGCCAAACGCGGCCAGGGAGTGATCCCTAACAAAAATGGCCTAGCTTTACTGTTGTGGAATGGTTCCGGTGCGTGTATCTGGAGAACACAGGGTGCAAACATAAGCGTTCACTGGACAGGACACCCGTCTATCACAGGAACTGCAGGGCTCACTGCTACAATGCCTGTAAACGATGATCCAACTGGCATTTCTTCCCTTTAGGTACATTCAGTTGTGCCTGTTTGAAATACATCCATCATTCAATCCATCCATACATCCAACCAACCAACCAACCAACCCTCAGCCCACGTTCGGAAAACACTTTAAATCGGCTCTCAGTCCACTACAGGAAATTCATTCATTCATTCATATCTGCTTGATCCTAGTCAGGGTCACAGGAGAGCCGGTGCCTAGCCCGCAGTGCAGGGTTCAAGGCAAGAACAACCTTAGACAGGATGCCAATCCATCGCAGGGCACATACACTCACACACTCATACATTCATGCACACATTAAGGAACATTAAGCTAACCACTGCACCACTGAGCCCTCCACTACAGGACATGACAAACTCATTTATTACATTCACTCTACTGTAAATTTAGAGTAGCTGCCCATTAGGTCTCATACATTGCCTGTTGTAACGACACTCACTCAAGGATGCAGGAATCAGGTGCAGGTTTATTTCCAGATTACACAAGCTCAAAGTCCAGTAACAGTCCAAAGTCGAAAAACCAGATAACTAGGCCGTGCGTCTATCAGTAAAGGAGATAACCAAACCGTAGTCGTAGCCAAAATCAAAGGGGTCGATACCATGGAATACTTGTCTAGCAATATGTAAATGAATGCTCAGAACCGCAGAAGAAACAAACGAGACCTCGCAACGCGCTACTAAAACTGATGCCCTTATAAAGATGGCCGACTGCCGAAAGGTATTCCAATTGTCCCCCCCGACGCCTGGAATCCAGCAATCGGTTAACACGGTAGGCGGGGGAGCGTCCACGTCCAGCGGAGAAGGGGGTTCCGTCATCTCCGGCAGTGCCTGGGAAGAAGATACAACGGGCTTCAATAAAGACACATGGAAGGTGAGTGCCATGCGATAAGACTCTGGTAAAAGTAAACGATAAGTCACGGGATTTACCTGACCATGGGAAGAGAGGTGGCTGGAAACCTAACACACATTGAAACGAGGTTAGCCCTGTGGCTGAACTTCTTAACAAATTTTGCGCATACTCAACCCAGGGCAAGTAACGTGCCCAGTCATGTTGGTGACTGGAACAGTAAGTGTGCAAAAACCTACTAATCTCCTGATTCAGTCGTTCCGTCTGCCCATTTGACTGTGGGTGATACCCAGACGTCAAGCTCATGCTTATTTATAGGAGTCGACAGAACTCCTTCCAGACCTGTGAGGTGATCTGAGGACCTCGATCCATGACGATGTCCTCGGGTAGACTATAGTATCTAAATACATACTGGAATAGACAGTCGGTCGTCTCAAAGGCTGTGGGCAGTTTTTCTAACGGGATGAGTCGACAGGCCTTAGAAAATCGGTCTACTGCCACCAAGATGGAGGTCTTACCGAGAGACCGGGGCAGATCAGTGACGAAGTCTATACGTAAATGGGACCACGGATGATTAGGCAGAGGTTCCAAGAGACCAGCCGGTAATTGTCGGGGTGTCTTGGAACGAGCGCACTCAACACAAGTCCTCACTGCTTCTGTTACATCCCTCTCTAGTTCCTCCCACCAGAACCTGTTCCGAACCAGCTCCAAGGTCCTTTTAATGCCCGAATGGCCAGAGCTGGGGTTACTATGTATGGTATTCACAAGGTCCCTACGCAAATGAGAGGGAACAAACTCACGGTCAGGTGGGAAGTTCTCTGGTGGGTGTTCCGTAACCTGCCCTTGTTGGATCTGTTCAAGCAGGCTCCACTGGACGGGACCAACCACACACTCCGGGGCCAGGATGGTGGTTGGAGGACTCAATTCCTGCTCTGCCTCCCACAGCTGGGACAATGCATCGGCCTTCTTGTTCTGGGACCCTGCACGATATGAGACAGTAAAATCAAAACGGCCAATGAACAAGGCCCATCTGGCCTGCCGTGGGTTGAGTCTTTTGGCCGATCGTATGCACTCTAGATTCTTGTGATCGGTCAAGACTAGAAAAGGAAACTTGGCACCCTCTAGCCAATGACGCCACTCCTCGAATGCTAACTTCATAGCTAGGAGTTCCCGATTCCCCACATCGTAATTCTGTTCAGCAGCACTAAGTTTGTGGGAGAAGAACGCACACGGATGAAGTTTCAAAGGGGTCCCTACTCTTTGTGACAAAACAACCCCCACCCCTGTCGAGGTCGAGGACTACTTCCAAAACGAATGGGTGTTCAGGATTGGGGTGTATCTGTACAGGCGTTGAGGTAAATCTCCTCGTTAGTTGCTCGAAGGCTGCCTCAGCAGCCGATGTCCATACCAAATTCTTCCCCTTCCCCTTAAGCATAGAGGTCAGCGGAGCTGCCACACTACTAAAATTTCGGATGAACCTCCGGTAAAAGTTCGCAAAGCCGAGGAACTTCTGGAGCTCCTTAACATTACGGGGCTTGGGCCAAGTGACTACCGCCTGTACCTTGTCCTGGTCCATGTGCACCCCCTGCCGATCGATGACGTACCCCAGAAACTTTACCGAGCGTACATGAAATTCACATTTCTCTGCCTTAACGTATAATTTGTGACTTAACAAACGTCGCAAAACAAGACGAACATGTTCAACATGTTGGGTGTAATCTGCAGAATATATGAGGATATCATTTATACTGGTCCTTCTCAAAAAATTTGCATATTGTGAGCAGGTGCCAAGTTGTGCTGAAAAATGAACTCTTCATCTCCATAAAGCTCTTCAGCAGATGGAAGCATGAAGTGCTCCAAAATCTCCTGATAGCTAGATGCATTGACCCTGCCCTTGATAAAACACAGTGGACCAACACCAGCAGCTGACATGGCACCCCAGACCATCACTGACTGTGGGTACTTGACACTGGACTTCAGACATTTTGGCATTTCCTTCTCCCCAGTCTTCCTCCAGACTCTGGCACCTTGATTTCCGAATGACATGCAAAATTTGCTTTCATCCGAAAAAAGTACTTTGGACCACTGAGCAACAGTCCAGTGCTGCTTCTCTGTAGCCCAGGTCAGGCGCTTCTGCCGCTGTTTCTGGTTCAAAAGTGGCTTGACCTGGGGAATGCGGCACCTGTAGCCCATTTCCTGCACACGCCTGTGCACGGTGGCTCTGGATGTTTCTACTGCAGACTCAGTCCACTGCTTCCGCAGGTCCCCCAAGGACTGGAATCGACCCTTCTCCACAATCCTCCTCAGGGTCCGGTCGCCTCACCTCGTTGTGCAGCGTTTTCTGCCACACTTTTTCCTTCCCACAGACTTCCCACTGAGGTGCCTTGATACAGCACTCTGGGAACAGCCTATTCGTTCAGAAATTTCTTTCTGTGTCTTACCCTCTTGCTTGAGGGTGTCAATGATGGCCTTCTGGACAGCAGGTCAGGTCGGCAGTCTTAACCATGATTGCGGTTTTTGAGTAATGAACCAGGCTGGGAGTTTTCAAAAGCCTCAGGAATCTTTTGCAGGTGTTTAGAGTTAATTTGTTGATTCAGATGATTAGGTTAATAGCTCGTTTAGAGAACCTTTTCATGATATGCTAATTTTGTGAGATTTTGGAAATTATGGGTTTTCATGAGCTGTATGCCAAAATCATCAGTATTAAAACAATAAAAGACTTGAAATATTTCAGTTGGTGTGCAATGAATCTAAAATATATGAAAGTAAAATTTTTATCATTACATTACGGAAAAGAATTAACTTTATCACAATATGCTAATTTTTTGAGAAGGACCAGTATACACGATCACTCAACGATCTATCATGTCCCTCAATACCTCGTTAATGAAAGCTTGGAACACAGACGGAGCGTTTGCAAGACCGTATGGCATGACTCGATATTCGTAATGTCCTCGAGTTATGAGAAATGCCGTCTTCCACTCATCGCCCTTGCGTACCCTGATAAGGTTATAGGCGCTGTGCAGTTCAAGCTTTGTGAAGATGGTGGCTCCTCGTAGTTGTTCCAGGGCCGAGTGGGAGTGGATATTTATATTTTACGGTGATGGCATTGAGACCGCGGTAGTCAATACAGGGACAAAGACCTCCATCCTTCTTCTTCACAAAGAAAAAGCTGGCTGCCGCTGGGGAAGTAGACGGACGAATATAGTCCAATTTCTGTGCTTCCTCAACGTAAGCCTGCAATGCCTCTGTCTCTGTTCTTGACAATGGGTATATTCTGCTTCGGGGTGGAGTGGTGCCTGGCAATAAGTCTATAGCACAATCTCCTGGACGATGAGGGGGTAATTCGCCTGCCCGCTGTTTAGAAAAAACCTCCGCCAAATCCGCATAACACTTAGGCACTATGGCGTTCCCGGGGTTTGGGCTTTCTACAAGAGTGGCGCGGATGGGCAGTGGAGTGTAACTCCCCCATCGTGTTATCTCCCCTTGTTGCCAGTCTATATGTGGTTGGTGTTTAGCCAACCACGGATACCCCAGAATTATGTCATGACGAGGGGCAGGAATCACATAAAACGAAATTTCCTCTTCATGTAGCAAACCTGTGCGTAAGGTGACTCTGGAAGTCTGTTTTGTCACTGCCCTCTCCCCTAGGGGACGTCCATCCACTGCCCTCAGGTGGAGAGGCACGTCCATCTCAAGCACAGGAACCTGGTGCTTCTCCACGATCTGTTGGTTGATAAAATTACCTGCTGCTCCAGAGTCTATGAGGGCTGAGAGGAACACAGATCCTGAATTCCATGTTAACAGGACCTGAACATGCAGACAGCTATTGTTCACTTCAGGTGAAGTGATATCACTCACCCCCACGGCCCCTGTAGCTCCTGTCAGGCGGGGGCAGGAAGCGCGTAGGTGTCCTGCTTCTCCACAATACAGACACAGTCTATGTTGCAGTCGTCTACTTCGCTCCTGTGGGGTGATGTGTGTTCTACCCAGCTCCATAGGCTCGGGTTCCACCTCCTTCGCCCCAAGTTCCCCTATCTCAGGGCGTCACAAATACCTGGGTCTCTCCTCGCAGATCAGATTGTCGAGCTCAATGGTACTGCGGATGTAGGCGTCCAGCCCCAGGGAGGCCCCTCGAACAACCATTTCTGCCCACAGCTCTGGTCGAAGACCCCTCTAAAACATTGCCAACAGCGCAGGTTCATTCCATCCGCTGCCAGCTGCCACAGTACGAAATTCAAGGGCATATTCAGCGGCCCGGTGCTGACCCTGTTTTATGGTACTCAGAATCGAACTCACATCCCACCTCTTTAAATAAATAAGTTATAAAATTGCTCCTCAGATCTTAACACCTCACTGCCCAGTGTCCAGAAAGCAGTGGCCCACTTTTTATCTTTTCCTGTGAGCAGCGAGATAACAAAGTGGATTTTGTCAGTTTCGGAGGTGAATTGCTCAGGATGGTGATCGATATACAAACTACACTGCATAAGGAACTCCTTACAAGAGTCCAATGTGCCGTCATACCTCTCCGGTAGAGCTACCTGAAGCGATGCAGGCGCCATTCTAGATGTAGCGATGGCAGGTGGTGTAGAGTCAACCGCTGGTGGTGCCCTGGCGGCTTCTCTAACCTGTTCAGGAAGCGGCGGTGAAGACCGGAAAAGGAGAGTCGGTCCTGCATGAGTCGGTCGAGCTCCTCCATCTTTTGCTTTTGATGGGAAAGACAATCCTCCAAACCCGCTGATTCCATGGAAACGGCGAGGTCTTCTGTAACGACACTCACTCAAGAATTCAGGAATCAGGTGCAGGTTTATTTCCAGATTACACAAGCTCAAAGTCCAGTAACAGTCCAAAGTCGAAAAACCAGATAATCCAAACTAGGCCGTGCGTCAGTCAGTAAAGGAGATAATCAAACCGTAGTCATAGCAGAAATCAAAGGGGTCGATACCATGGAATACTTGTCTAGCAATATGTAAATGAACGCTCGGAACTGGAGTAGAAACCGTCGAGACCTCGCAACGCGCTACTAAAACTGATGCCCTTATAAAGATGGCCGACTGCCGGAAGCCGAGCGGCCTAAAACTCGGGCGACGACGCTCTCTGGCGGTGCGGAGGGGAATCCACCACCGGCGTGACACCTGTTAATTATTTAAATAGAAAGTATAGGTAGATTATATTCAGTGATACCTGAAAGTTTGCGAACCCTGTAGAATGTCCTATATTTCTGCATGAATATGACGTCCTAAAAGTAGATAAAGGAAACCCAGCTAAACAAATAAGGTAAAAAAAATATATACTTGGTCATTTCTTTAGTGAGCAAAATGATCCAATATTAATATTACTGAGTGTCAAAAGTATGTAAACCTTTGCTTTTAGTAACTGTTGTAGTAACTGTTGATCAGTCCTGCACACCGGCTTGGAGGAATTTTAGCCCATTCCTCCTTACAGAACAGCTTCAACTCTGGGATGTTGGTGGGCTTCCTCACATTAACTGCTCGCTTCAGGTCCTTCCATAACATTTCCATTGGACTGAGGTCAGGACTTTGATTTGGCCATTCCAAAACATTAACTTTATTCTTTTTTAACCATTCTTAGGTAGAACGGCTTGTGTGCTTAGGGTCATTGTCTTGCTGCATGACCCACCTTCTCTTGAAATTCAGTTCATGGACAGATGTCCTGACATTTTCCTTTAGAATTCTCCGATATAATTCAGAACTCATTGTTCCATCAATGATGGCAAGCCGTCTTGGCCCAGATGCGGCAAAACAGACCCAAACCATGATACTACCACCACCATGTTTCACAGATGGGATAAAGTTCTTATGCTGAAATGCAGTGTTTTCCTTTCTCCAAACATAACGCATTTCTTTTAAACCGAAACTTATATTTTGGTCTCATCCGTCCACAAGACATTATTACAATAGAGTCAGAGTCAGAGTCAGATTTATTTATATAGCGCTTTTTACAATGGAGCATTGTCTCAAAGCAACTTTACAAGTTTAGATTATCTCCTAGTAACTACGTCCAATCCCAAATTGAGCAAGCCTAGGGCGACAGTGGCAAGGAAAAACTCCCTGAGTTATAGGAAGAAACCTTAGGAGGACCAAGACTCAAAAAGGGACCCAACCTCCTTGGGCGGCATAGATGATAAATCTAAGAGCAAAACTAAAGTCATGGAGTCAAAGTTCGAATAAAATGTGAAGTATGCACATCGACATTAAGTGGCCCAGGTATGATGGGGCTGGAGCTGATGACAGAAGCAGCTTGAGTGGAGCTATAGCAGATGAACATCATGTGTGGGGCTGGAACTGTCGGAACACAGCTCGGAGAGAAAACAGAAAATGTAATTAGTTATTGATTAAGAGCACAGTGTCTATAAAATCACTGATGCCATGTCCACACGATGCCAAGTGTAGCATAGGCCCGCATCATTTAGCTATAGCAGACATAGGCTATAAGAGGAGAACTGGTAGGAAACACAGCCAAGAAGGATCACATGAGACATTGGCAACCCCACGGGAGGCAGAAGACAGCAACCCAATGTCTCTGATCACCATAAGACTCTTTGACTATGAACCCCCAGCTCTGCCCTTATTCTAAGGCAAGGATGCATGAGTCAAGATCACGAGGACCGAAGCCCAGTTCAGCCAGACCACCCACCCGACACTCCCGGCTAGCGGACAAGGCAGGCATGCCAGACATGACCCTAGACTCCGGCCCCAGTGACCCAAGCCATGCATCCTGGTCTAAATCTAGTCATAAGCCTTTGTAAATAAGTATGTCTTTAGCCTAGACTTAAAGCTTTGCAGAGTGTCTGAATCTCGAACGAAAGTGGGAAGTTTATTCCATAGTTAGGGGGCCATGTATGAGAGAGCTTTTCCTCCGGCTGTGACTTTTTTAATTCTAGGAACTAAAAGAAGCCCTGCACCCTGCGAACGAAGTAGACGAGTTGGATTGTAAGACTCTCAGCGTTCACTCAGATAATGTGGGGCCAGGCCATGTAGAGCTTTATAAGTTATAAGAAGTATTTTGTAATCAATGCGGAATTTGACTGGTAACCAGTGCAGTGATGATAGAACAGGAGTGATATGATCAACTTTTCTAGTTCGAGTTAGCACTTGGGCAGCTGCATTCTGAACTAACTGAAGTTTATTTATAGATTTACTACAGCATCCAGTAAGTAAGGCGTTACAGTAATCTAACCTTGAGGTTATAAACGCATGAACAAGTTTCTCTGCATCATTAAAAGACAGGATATTTCTAAGTTTAGCGATATTACGTAATTGAAAGAAAGCAATTCGAGTGATGCTGCTAATGTACGCATCAAAGGAGAGATCTGAATCAAATGTGACACCTAAGTTTTTTACAGGCGGACTGGGCAATACTGGACAGCCATCTAGATTTAGGACAGATGTAGCCAACCTGTCTCTCACAGCCTTGGGTCCCACTAATATAACCTCAGTTTTATCTGAGTTAAGTAAGAGAAAATTAAATAACATCCAATCTTTTATTTCCTTTACACAGTCCACGATTTTGTTGACTGTAAGGCTGTCATTAGGTTTGGCTGATATGTACAGCTGTGTATCATCTGCATAGCAGTGGAAACTAATGCCATGTTTACGAATAACTGAGCCTAGTGGCAGCATGTATAGAGAGAATGAAAGCACTGACCCCTGAGGCACGCCATACACGCCATACAATAGCCTTCTGGCTTGTCCATATGATCTTTAGCAAACTGCAAACGAGCAGCAATGTTCTTTTGGAGAGCAGTGGCTTTCTCCTTGCAACCCTACTATGCATACCATTGTTGTTCGGTGGACTCATGAACATTAACATTAGCCAATGTGAGAGAGGTCTTCAGTTGCTTAGAAGTTACCCTGGGCTCCTTTGTGACCTTGCCTACTATTACACGTCTTGCTCTTGCTCTTTGTTGGTCAACTATTAAACACCTTGCTATTGGAGTGATCTTTGTTGGTCGACCACTCCTGGGGAGGGTAACAATGGTCTTGAATTTCCTCCATTTGTACACAATCTGTCTGACTGTGGATTGGTGGATTCCAAACTCTTTAGAGATGGTTTTGTAACCTTTTTCAGTCTGATGAGCATCAACAACTCTTTTTTTGAGGTCCTCAGAAGTCTCCTTTGTTCGTGCCATGATACACTTCCACAAACACATGTTGTGAAGAGCAGACTTTGATAGATCCCTGTTCTTTAAATAAAACAAGGTGCCCACTCACACCTGATAGTCATCCCATTGATTGAAAACACCTGACTCTAATTTCACCTTCAAATTAACTGCTAATCCTAGAGGTTCACATACTTTTGCCACTCACTAATATGTAATATTGGATAATTTTCCTCAATTACTAAATGACCAAGTATAATATTTTTGGTCTCATTTGTTTAACTGGGTTCTCTTTATCCACTTCTAGGACTTGTATGAAAATCTGATGATGTTTTAGGTCATATTTATGCCGAAACATAGAAAATTCTAAACAGTTCACAGACTTTCAAGCACTACTGTATGAATATGTTTTCAAAGTGTTGTAACTTATAATTCACTTTGAACATTGTAGTTAATTAAATTCATATCCACTATAAAACATTGCCAGTCTGAATCATTGTACTATATACACATTGTACAGTACCAGTCGTATCATTATTCCTTTAAAAAAGACAAAGCATTATTGAAACAACAGGATTTGTATTAATTAAATATAAGTTTAATTTTAGTACAAACAATGTCAACACAAATCAACTTTAGCTGTTTTTGAAAGTTGTGGTATGTGTTTCAGTAAAGTTCACTTTGTTCCTATCATCTGAGTCCATTAAGCTGTGGTAAGTCAGGTTCTGCACACGATACACAACAGTTTTCGTTAGCTGTTAAGTGCTCCTTAATTTCTCCTTTGTCAATTTCTGCTGAAAACAGTTCATCTTCATTTAAACCAGGTTGACATCTGTCGCTTCCTGGATCAGCACTAGGTGGTGTAGCTACTCCAGATGAGTATAAACTTGTCGATGTGAGTGCCCTGGAGGCATTTCCTGTTGCTGGTATAGTTTTACTTGAATCAGTACTTTTTTCTACATATATATTTAACACAGTATTTTCTGTTTTAGAAGATGGAGGTACAAGTCCATCAGCCGTTGGCTTGGAAAGTCCAGGAGAGGTTGTGTGTGTCAAGTGTAACTGAGCAGCACTGGTTTCTGACTCCACTGGTGCAAATCCATTGTGCCTCTGCTCACTTGGTTGGTCAAGCATTTGTGTTTCTGATGGAAAGAAAACTGGTTTCGATCAATGGGAAGAAATTGACAAAATAATAATATTTTTCTTGATCAACCACTCACCGCTCCTTTTGCTTAGCCTGTTGTGCAGACTGTTGAACTCAGCATGAACGTGTTTATGCTTCTGACCTAAAAATGGAATTAGTTTGTAATTACATGTTGTAAAGCCATAGAAGATCTTTATATATTAAGCAATTATCCATGGTGTTTATAAGAATGCTTTGCTTTGAATACTAGCCCTGTTCAAAAATGATGGAATCACCACACTAAGGGAATGTTCATCCAGTTTTTCTCTTTGTAGCAAATAAACAAATTCCATAAATGTCACCAAATAATGTGTTTAATAGCTGAAAATTGATACCCAAAAAACAAGTTAAATCACACTTATTTAATGAAAGTGATGTTTCTTCCAGATCAAGTAGAGGAAAATATGATGACTCAATCTTGATGAAGAAATTATGAAATAACTTTATATTTCGCATTTCTAAAACAATTATCATTAGTCCAAAAAATAAAATCTAATTACTCTGCTGTTAAAAGAGAGAAAACAAAACTTAACAACAACAACATAGATAGTACTCCAACATAGATAGTGGCTATAGGACTAGAGAGGAGCAATCATGGAGTGTGGATGATTGGATGAAAGTTAAATTCAGGAGATGATGCTGTAACTTTAGTCTGGTGCCATTCTAAAGAAACATAAAGATGACTGCTAGAAGGAAACAAGAAAACTTTGGATCCTTTTGACATTCCATCAATAGAAAAAGTATGATAAAGTCATTTTTCAGGACGATAATCCATCTTGCCACAGAATAAAGAGTGTTAAATCTTTTCTTTAGGAAAGCAGGAAAGGCATAGCAACTCAACGACACTCCATGAAGGTAGCTTGGCTTATTTGATCAGACCAGCTATAGGACTGAGATCCATGCACACCATTGTTGTTCTGAGTTCTTCTGATGGTGGACTCATGAATATTAACATTAGCCAATGTGAGAGAGGCCTTCAGTTTCTTAGAACCTTTGTGATCTTGCCAACTATTACACGCCATGAGAGATGGTTTTCTAACCTTTTACAGCCTGATGAGCATCAACAACTCTTATTCTGAGGTCCTCAGAAATCTCCTTTGTTCGTGCCATGATACACTTCCACAAACATGTGTTGTGAAGAGCAGACTTTGATAAATCCCTGTTCTTTAAATAAAACAGGGTGCCCACTCACACCTGATTGTCATCCTATTGATTGAAAACACCTGACTCTAATTTCACCTTCAAATTACTAATATCACGAAAACTCACTAATATGTAATATTGGATCATTTTCCTCAATAAATAAATATAGGTGTATATGTATATATAAATATATATATATATATATATATATATATATATACACCTATATACAGTTGAGGACGATATTATTAGCCCCCTTACAAAATAGTCCTTGTTTTCTAAGGATTTTCCAAGTGATATTAACCAGAGCAAAATAAACTGAACACAGCTTTTTTAGACATCGTAGTTTTATTTTGGATGCTTACACTATATTATGTTCCACTCAGAAATGAAGATATTACACAAAACACAAAAACTATCAGGGTCAAAATTATTAGCCCCCCACATCCTAATAGTCAATTGTGTATCCTTTTTGCTGGATTACTGCCTGCAGACGTTTGTTGTAGTTTACAACAAGTCTCTCACACTTCATTTGAGGAATCCTGGCCCATTCTTCTTTGGCAAATCTCTCAAGT
>JAJAGP010005080.1:0-38068 GCA_025084515.1 Ancistrus triradiatus
TGCAGTTGGTCAGTATTCTTTAAGCACTAACGACATCCTCGATACGATTAGAAAAGCATATCGTCTATCACAATAACAAAACTTATCACGATACGATAAAATATCGTTATATTTTCCACCCCTACGATCAGCAGTCCGGAGTGTTCACCACTGAGCCACCCCATCCCAGACATATACTCATAAGACATAAGATGGCCTGATGTCTCTCTCCCCAGTGCTGGTGCATAAGGTGTGAATTCTATAGAAATGAATCCACTCCCACGTTCTATAGTTTCCAGCATAGTACTGGGAATAGTAATTCAGAACCCAGAATTACTTTACAATCGTGTTATTTACATTTAGTCATTTGACAGATATTCTTATCCGGAGCAACTTACAGCCATGCAGTCCAAGCAATTACGGGTAAAAGGCCTTGCTCAAGAGTCCAACAGTGGCAGCTTGGTAATGCTAGGACCTTCTGGAGAGTAGTACCTTAACTACTGCACCACCACAGTCCATGTCTGAAAAACGTCAGAAGGTGCTGCAACACCCTGTAGTGGAAATGGTTAACAATAACAGTCAGGTTAAGTCCAAGTTAAATCATGCTCAAGTGTAGTGAAGCCATACTTACTGGGCACTTTATTAGGAACACCTGTACATTCATGCAGGTATCCAGTGACTCAACCATTTGGCATCAGTGTGCTGCGTGAAATCATGAAGATATGGCCCAGCAGCTTCATGTAATGTTCACATCAACCCTTAGAATGGGGCAAATTTGAGGAAAAATTGATTGTGGCATGATTCTTGGTGCCAGACAGGCTGCTTTGAGTACAGGGGTGATTCTAGGATCTTTAGAGCTGCTGGGCACCCAATGAGACCAGCCCAACCCTTTTTTTTTTTAAACAAAAAAACCAAAACTGTACATTTTAATGCAATTTTGGACCATCACTCCCATATTTCTGAAGGAAAAAACATCTGACTTTTGGGTAGGGGAAACACTGACTGAAAAGACACCAACAAATATGAGAAAACAACCATTAATGCCGAGCCTGTAAGCCACAAAGCCATCACTTGGGTCATACCATTTGCAGGGGGGGACTGCTGTGTTTTCTCTGTTAAAATATTATGTTTTAACCATATGCTTTCTATGGTTTTAACATTTCTTCAGCTTATCAGAGACAAACTTGTATACAAACTTGCGCTGTAAAATGACAACAAAACTTTGTTTTTAGGGGTGCTGAGACTCAATTTAACCCAAAAAATTGGTTTAAGACCTAGGTTTAAGTATTTCTATTTTTCCCAGAAGTTGAATCTGTTCATCTGGACATAGATTTTGTCGGAGAAACGTTTCGTCACTCATCTAAGTGACTCCTTCGAAACGTTTCTCCAACAAAATCTATGTCCAGATGAACAGATTCAACTTCTGGGATTTTCTTACCTGGATTATTGAGCATGCATCAAGAAGATATTTCTATTTTTATTAGTATACAAGTATAGTGTTCCTTATAAAGTGCTGGGTGAGTGTATATATTAACTGCAATAGTTCTGAAATTTAAACATGTCATTTATTGCAGCATGGTCTTAGTGTCAGTGTTGTAATTAAACCATTTTAACCCCAAGTCAGTACTGACACTGACACTGTAGTACAGATGAGCATTAAAAATTTAGTTGAAACATGATTCCTTGTTTCACAGCGAGCATGGTGGACTGATGCAATGAATGCGTGTCACATACCACGGAAATTAACAAAAGCCTCTGGAACATACCCCTGCTACTTCTGATCAATAGCTTTGCAATGGACCTATTACATTCGGATCTGAAAAGATATCAAGTGCAATTACAGGATACTTTCAGACAACTGAAATGATTTCTATGTCTATTAGTACTTAATATCAATACAATAAATACATGTTAGCTAAAGAATGCATTACAGAATCGATAATACCTGTAAGACCAGTTAAGAAATTACAAATGTCCATGGATACAAAGTGCCTTTTCTATTTTTTGGTCTTCATTTAGAGTGCTTTACAAATAAAATAAATTAAGCACCATACAAGAAATTAAAATAATTAGTCAGGAATGAATAAAACTCCTTATTCGACATTTGCTAGTCATCGTCTCCATCATGACGCTCCTAACAGTTCCCAAACGTGCTGAGATCTGATGTCACCAGTGAAGAACAGAATACAAAAGTAAGGCATTAACCAGCGACAACAAACAGCTTCAGAAACGTCTCTCATTCCAAATGAGCTGCAAGAATTCCATGTCAGTGCCGCTAAACCTTTAAAGACCACAGAAAAAAGGACCCAAGTCTTCTAAAAGTATACAGAGCGAATACATCTGCCAGCAGAGAAAGACAGAAGCCCATGGAGGAGGCATCTTTCATGAAGGAATGCTGTTTAGGAGGGCCTCAAGCTGCTCCTCCCCGAGCCGCTGCTTCTCGTCCAGGTCTTTCTGTCGGATGAGCAGTGAGGCCTTACACTGGATGAAGCGCCTGTACTCCTGGAGCTGCTCCTGCGACAAATGTTTAGCAAGGAATGTGGAGACCACGCGCTCGCGCCGGTCCAAGTTGTCTTTCAGATCCTTGGCATCGTCTCTTTGCTTGCACAGGAAGCGGTGCCTATTCTCCAGTGATTGCTGTTGAATAAAGAGAGAAAGATTCGAATAAGAATGGTGGCAAATGACTGCTTATTCATTACGATTTAGTGAATGGGTACTGCTCTTCTGTACGGTTTTATACTCGGCTCCACTGGCATGCATTATGTGCTGGTTTTACGATGGTGGGAGTGAGGAGCGCTGGGAAACGTAGTGAGGAAAAGCTCATTAATCGTTTGTTTTTCCACTTTCAATACATTATTCAATACCTTATTATAAAATAAGCTTCAGGTTAATAATTTTGCCCAACTGTAGTCTAATGCAAGTGTTTTAAGCATGATTAAGATACTGTAAGCACTACAATACTCTCCAGCACTCTGCAGTGTGTGATGTAGGGGGTCACGTGGCGAGAGTGATGAGCTGCGGTCGGTTTAAACAGGTTTAATATAACCTGCGCTATGATATATACCGTTTCTATTAAGGTCCTTGATTTATGATAAATTCAACTTGTGGATAATTTGTCATCCCCATCACAAATCGGGGAGTACCTGTATCGTGCATTTATGTCCGCAAAATTTCCATCCCATGTGTGTGCTTGTGTTTATATGGTAAAAATTCCCGTGACATTTTTAGATCTTCTGTACTACGCAAACGGGTTTATGTTTTAGTATTAGTATCTGTACATAGTGTTTTATAGTTTAATACTTTGTTTTGTGGACGGATGAGACCAAAATAGAACTTTTTGGTTTAAAAGAAAAGCGTTATGTTTGGAGAAAGGAAAACTCTGCATTCCAGCATAAGAACCTTATCCTATCTGTGAAACATGTTGGTGGTAGTATCATGGTTTGGGCCTGTTTTGCTGCATCTGTACCAGGACGGCTTGCCATCATTGATGGAACAATGAATTCTGAATGATATCAGAGAATTCTAAAGGAAAATGTCAGGACATCTGTCCATGAACTGAATCTCAAGAGAAGGTGGGTCATGCAGCAAGACAAGCGACCCTAAGCACACACGGTGTTCTACCAAAGAATGGTTACAGAAGAATAAAGTTCATGTTTTGGAATAGCCAAGTCAAAGTCCTGACCTTAATCCAATCAAAATGTTGTGGAAGGACCCTGAAGTGAGCAGCTAATGTGAGGAAACCCACCAACATCCCAGAGCTGAACGCTGTTCTGTATGGAGGAATTAGCTAAAATTCCTCCAAGCCGGTGTGCAGGACTGATCAACAGTTACAGGAAACGTTTAGCTGCAGTTATTGCTGCACAGGGGGGTCACACCAGGTACTGACAGCAAAGGGTCACATACTTTTGCCACTCACTAATGTGAGATATTGGATCATTTTCCTCAATAAATAAATGACCAAGAATAATATTTTTGTCTCATTTGTGTAACTGGGTTCTCTTTATCTACTTTAGGACTTGTGTGAAAATCTGATGATGTTTTAGGTCATATTTATGCAGAAATATAGAAAATTCTAAAGGGTTCACAAACTTTCAAGCACCACTGTAGAGTGTGGCATTAGTACTTTTACTTATGCAAAGGTTGTGAAAACTTGCTAACATGCTTCAGTTACACGACATAATATAGTTATAATTATGAAATGCCGTGATAGTCTCCGAGACTGTTATCGTACCATGAAAATCTCATACCACTGCAACCCTAGTTGTCACATCGCCCCACGCTCAGCCGCACTACGCTGGGACTCCCCAATTGTACCACAATACACGCAGAATTTGGGAGCAGAACACCACAATCTCAGGGTTTTATCAGCACAGCACTTATAAACAGTGCCCAGGCCAGCCAAGTGGATGCATTCATCTTTCTGGACGCTCATCATCCTGCTTCATTCGGACACACCCCGCCATGCTCCGATTCCTCTCGGTGATTCAGTCTGAGTTGCAGATTACTCTGCTGTTTGCCGCCCATACAGGGGCACACCTTATTCGTCATCTGTAACTTCACAGTTAAGTGATAAATTTCTCATTTGTCCTTTTCTATTTTACATTAAATAAAACCTCCTTTAGTCAGCCAGGACAGAAGAGCTTCTTAAAGAAGAAGTTACAGGTCTGTGAGAGCCAGAAATCTTGCTTTTTTGTGGGTGACCAAATACTTATTTTCCACCACAATTAAATTCTTTAAAAATCCTACAATGTGATTTCCTGGATTTTTTTTTCTCATTTTGTCTCTCATAGTTGAAGTGTACCTATGATGAAAATTACAGACCTCTCTCAACTTTCTAAGTAGGAGAACTTGCACATCAGTGGCTGACTAAATACTTTTTTGACCCACTGTAAATGTCATCTAATGCATCTGGCAGGGTAATAGGCGGGTTAAGTAGGTTAATAACAACAATAAAGATAACTTTATCTGACAAACAGACTTGATCAGACAAATGAACAAAATGTCCAAATGGATGTTATGCGGTGCATAAAGATCAAATATAAATAATTGCGATGAACAGTGTGACCAAACATTCTGGCAATTTTATGGGATATCTCTGTATTTATTTATTGGGCATGACTGGGCTTTTATATAGGTTTGTGGCTTATGCTGGCAGGAGGACATGTATAAAAAAAATCATGTATATACTGAAGGCCTTGATTCCTAGAGCGTTTACTTCACAAAATTGCTCAATACATAAAGGAGTCAGTTTGCCTGAAACATGTCGAATGTAAACAATTTTACTGTGCAAACTGCAACGTATTAAAACAAAAAAAAAAGAAATGAAGAGAGATATGCCTCGTTATGGCTGAAGTGTCCCAGTGTTTTAATCACCGCTCTAAACCCACCTCTCTCCACTGGATAGTTACTGCTTTAGTACTGTGGCTCCCCCCTTCTTGATTTTTCTTTTTATATGCAGTGCTCGAGAAAGTGCCTTTGGCTTCACGGTTTCACTTACGCCACTGGCTGACGACATCGAATCCAACAGTATAATCGCAGACACTCTTGTTATTAGAACGTACGTTCTCTGCTGAGGTGATGGGGTAAGTTGCTAGTTACCAACAGCGGTTTGACAAACTTTGTAATATACTGCCTGGCCAAAAGCATCGAGTGGCTTTAGCTTTGATTATCGTTTCCACAAGCTTCTGCAAAGTCACAACATTTATTTCTGTCCAGAGTTGAACAACTTTTTCGCCCAAGAGCTTGTATTGATGATGGGACATTTGGACCACTGCAAAAAGTCTTCTCCAGCACATCCCAAAAATTCTCAATGGGATTCAGGTCTGTGTGAAAATGATGTCTCATGCTCCCTGAACCACGCTTTCACAATTTGACCCTTCTGAAACAGCTTTCCACAACCACAGGACATGTCTTTTTGTTTAACAAATGAGAAACTACCCACTGCATCAGTTGGGGTTAAATAACCTGTTGCCAGCTGAAACAATCACCAATGCAGTGATTATTAATTACATTATTTTAACTATTTAACCATTTGCTTAGTTAAATCCAGGTGAAGAACTTTTTTTTTTGGCTGGCAGTGTATATAGCCTTTACAGCATTTAGCAGACACCCTTATCCAGAGTGACTTACCACTCATAGTCTTACAAGGGCCTTGCTCAAGGAGCAAACAGTGGCAGAGATGGAATTTGAATCCTGGACCTTTTGGTCCATAGTCCTTATCCGCTAGGTTACCACAGTCCACAATTATGGGTTAAGGGTCTTGCTCAAAGACCCAACAGTGGTGGCTTGGTAGAGGTGGGATATCACCTTTTGATCCGAGTTTTTAAACTGAAATACTTCCAAACTGTAGACACAGCTCCTTTCTTCTGTTGCATCTCTGGTTTCACTTTCTTTAACCTTCAATATCGTTTGCTGTTTTATAATCCACCATAGAGAGATTCTCTCACAGCTGTTAACAGACTGTTAGGCTACCTGGCTATCTAGCGAGCTGTACCCAAGATGCTGTTCTATGCAGCAACTCCGTAGTGACGAACAAGATATCATTTGCTACATACTGAAGCGTTACAGCTGTTGTTTCAGCAACGTTAAGGTATGATTGTATATGAAAAATTCATACCATAAAGGAAAGTAACATTAGTACACAAATAAATCAATACATATAAGTAGGTCTAACTACAAATAATTTGAGATGAGCAAAATGTGGACTGCATGACTCTATACCTTACTTAGGGCTAAGCAAGAGTGCAAAACTAAAGAAAAATGTCTTTGATCAGCTTATTTGGAAGTTCAAGTAAAAAAACAAACAAACAAAAAACCTAACCATTCATTATTCACTTTCCAAATCTTCTCTAACACAACTTTCATTGACTTTAACTGTCAGTCATACTTTCTAAAACGGTGGCATCAGCAATTACAGGTGTGCTGTGTGTCTTTCAGTTCAAACACAGCTTTTAAATAAGTAAAACCAGTCAACAGCTTGCAATAACAACTTAGATAATGCACATGATAGCAAAAGAAATTACTATTCAGGCTTTGATACTGCTGATTACACAGTTTACTGTCAACTGTTCCAGACTGTTAAGCCAGAAATCAAACATACCCACAGTGTATAATTATTATACTATTATGTATTTCTGGCAAACACACAAAAGGATATGAGCCTTAATTACTGAGTGTATTAAGTCCATAAAATTTAGCGAATTAAAAAAAACAAACAGGCTGTCACACAAGGAGTGCTCAAATGTGCGACACCAGAGGGCACTGCAGGTGTAATACCCATCGAA
This sequence comes from Ancistrus triradiatus, assembly GCA_025084515.1. NCBI lineage: Eukaryota > Metazoa > Chordata > Actinopteri > Siluriformes > Loricariidae > Ancistrus > Ancistrus triradiatus. The sequence continues at coordinate 7,263 of JAJAGP010005080.1, forward strand.
ACCAGACTGCAGTTTCGGTGATACACTACCAGGAACTGCTGATCCAAGCACAGCGCACAGGCTTGACAGGGCAAAGAACACTTTCATCTAAGCTCCATTACCATATTTACAGTTCATTTGTATCATTAATTGATGGTCCCATAAGAATACATGGAGTTTCAACCAAGAACACTCGGTTTCAAACATACTCAGGTCCTCTAATGACTACAGCATTAGTTTGTAAGTCAAGCTGGCACACCTAATTCAAGCAATCAGGAGGTTCAATGACTAAAGATAACGGATTATCAGTGCCCATTACCGATGCCGAAGCCTTCATAGTAACCGAGTAGCTAAAAACAGCCTGCCATTCCATTTCTCCTACAGTAACAGACATCTGCATCCAAATCCAGCCGGGTTAATTCTTATCAAATGATGTCATTCTAATTGCACATAATCCCAGCTCTCTCACCTTCTCCTCGGAGTCCATGTTCTCGTCCGCAGTGCTGAGGGCATTCTGCACTCGGGCCAGACGTGAAGAAAGGCACAACAGCAGGTTGATGACCCGCTCGAGGTCTTCAATGAACTGCTTATAGCGCTCCTGCTCTGCTGGCAAGCAGCACTCTCGCACCAAAGCCTGTATAGATTCCCCCCGGACTCCATTCTCCTTCTCTTCCCCTTGAAGAGAGGTTCGCAATCCTTCCACACATTTCAGTTGCTGCTCAATATGAGCCATTAGCTGCCTCTGTGTCAGGAGAACAAAATAGAACAATATCAGTTACACAAGAAACAAAACTAAAATGGTCAAAATTAACTCACTGATGCTGTGTGTGTAATAAAACTTTGTGGACCAGAGGCAGAGCCAGAGCTGATACGTGTCATTACTACACACACAGTAGTACCTCGTTTCTCGTCATTAATTTGTTCCAGAAGGCTGGTCGAGAACCGAAAATGACTAGTACTGAGCAATGTAAATTGAATTAATCCCATGGCGGCATGGTGCAGTCGTTAGCACTGCTGCCTCACGCCTCTGAGATACCCGGTTCGATCCCGACCCTGGACTTCGCCTGTGTGCAGTGTGCATGTGTACCCCGGTTTACTCCCACACTCCAAAGACATCCGTGTTAGGTTAATCGGTGTTTACAAGGAGTGCCCTTACTGGGTGGATGTGTGCATCAGTGTGTGCGCCCTATGATGGATTGGTGCCTTGTCTGCGATTGTTCCTGCCTTGCGCCCTGTGCTGCCGGCTAGGCACCGGCATTCCCGCGACCCTGACTAGGATGAAACGGATGAGACAATGAATTAATTAATTCGGTCCAGATCCCCAGAAAATCCACACTGTGCAAGTCATTATATGCATTATAGTACAGGTGTTCCCTGATTTACAATGGTGATATGTTCCAACAAATCCGTCATAAATTAAATGAATCAAGAACCAATTTATGAGTGTTTGGTAGAGCGGTCTAAACTGCATCATAGCAGAGTCTATGATAAGTAATGATAAGCAAATTAATGTTTAAATCACTTACATTAACCTGCAGTTGGCCAAAATCATTAACACAAAGCTTATTTTAATATATAACGAAAGTAATTATGCAATTTTGCAAATTACTTGTGCCCCCTTTAGCCTCTTTATCAATGGAAAAAGTTCGCCTTTTAATACAGGGGCGTTTTAGCTCACAGACGTCACTATTGGGTTGATATTTTGCTTAAGAGACCCTTCTCCACCTGGCAGTGACATTGAGCTGTTTGAAAGCAACACTGCTGCACCTGATACACTCACACCAGCACTACTATGTCAGTGTTACTGCTGTACTGAGAATGCTCCACCACCCCAATCAATATTCAGTAATCAATATCTCTTCAATGGCTCTTCAATTTCTATTGAGGGACATGGTAGAAACTAACTAACTATGTAAGATATGGACTTCAGTCAGTAACAGTATTTTCAGGTGCACCAGATAAAAGGGCCAGAGCGCTAGTATAAGGCAGACGTACCACATTTACTGGCAATGTAGTTCTAGAGGATACACACCTAAACACAATTCTAGAAAAACTAGGAGAATGACTGAATCTATTCATCTGACCAATAACCAAAGAGTGAGAAAGGTGTTGAGACAGGTACCTTCTTCTCTGTAACATGAGCTCCTATACTGGACAGTCCATGTTGTTGAGAAGTCACGGGATGGCTGTTATCAATGCGCGCTGATGAGCTGATCATATTACAAAACACAGAAGTTCATAGAGGCAAGTCCTTTAAATTACATGAATATTATATCAGTAGAAATAGACACACTCTAGAAGTCACCTGTATGCAGTTTGCTCTGGCATGGCTGCTTTCTGCTCCTGCTTTTTCTTATAGTGTTCTTCCATCAGAAGCGTGTCCTCACACAGCAACTGCTCCATTAGCATGACCGCAGTCTTCCGATTAGTTATAGGGTATAAAATGCAAGTTAATGATTGGTCTTCTGAGACCACTTCCTGAACTAGGCTCTCCCACTCAGACTTGTCTCCGGGAGGGTTTGCTTCTGCTTTCTTCTCCACTTCCTTTGATAGGAATTGGGATGCAGTGTCAGAAGCAGAATGGGTAAAAGCTGTTCCAATCTCACCAGACTGAGGAGGCTGTGTACTCTCAGACTGAGCTCTAGTTGTACTTTGAGAAGCTGTGCACACCGTGTTTTCAGGTGGTGAAGGCCACAGGCTTGGGTCTGTTGTGACTCCATGGCTAAGGGACACTTCATGGTCAGAATTGCATCCCTGTTCCTGACTGACATCATGTGGTCCTTTAAACATCCCTTGAGAAACTGCCTTGATGTTGCTGGAAATGATGCACAGAAAAACGCACAAAAAAGATTTGTTGCAATGCTAACAAACTCTGATTTTTTTATTGACTCTGATTTTGACTTAAGGTGTAAGTGTTCTGTTTTACAACACCAAATAAAAAATTTTTTGGGATACTATGGACAATGGAGGGGGGGTGTGCGTCTTGTATTTACTTTGATTTTTATTTATACCCTAGATATTTCAAACAGGCCTAAAGAGCAAGGGTACAAGATGAACAAGGTTACACTTACATTCACAAATGCCGCTTAAAATTTTACTCTGCAAAAAAGAAGCCTCATGTTAAGCATGTCCGAAAGTGCCGTGGACTCCGAGCTCTGAGGCATCTGTGATGGACCATCACACAGTGGAAACGTGTATTGGGGTTAGATGAATCAATAATCTAGATCTTTTTTGGAAGACATGAGGCTGTGTCAGTAAACCTGGCAAAGGTATTTTACGCTTCTATGCCTTCAAAAGAACAACCTTTCTAGAGGGGGCCATGCATTTTTTCAACAAGACAATGCAAAATCACATGCTTCACACATTACAGAGGCATGGTTGCAAAAGAAGAGTATGGGTACTGGACTGGTCTGGCTGCAGTCTTGGCCTTTCTTCGATAGAGAAGGTGTGGAGAATTTTGAAAATTAAAAAATGCGACAATGAAACCCCTTTACTGTTGCAAACCTTAAGATGGTTTGTATGAAGTATGGGACAAAATAACACCTGAAAACTTCACCTCTTGGTATTCTTGGTGCTAAATCATCTTTTAGTGTAGTGAGGAGAAATGACAATATTACAAAGTGGTAAAAGCTTTACTGTCCTAACATTTTCAATTGTACTGCAGGCCTGAAATGCAGGAATGGATGTTTATTATGAAATGAAATGAAGCTGGGCGACAAAGCAAAGAACATCTTGGATTCATAATGTCTGCCACGCAATAACCTTAGAAATATCCTCTCTTTTAATGATGCTGAAAAACTGGTTCACGCGTTGATAACCTCAAGTTTGGATTACTGTAACGCTTTACTTACTGGATGCTCTAGTAAGTCTATAAATAAACTTCAATTAGTTCAGAATGCAGCGGCCCGAGTGCTAACTCACAAAAGAAAATGTGATCATATCACTCCTGTTCTATCATCACTACACTGGTTACCAGTTAAATTCTGCATTGACTACAAACGTTCTACATGGCCTGGCCCCACATTATCGGAGTGAACTCTTAGTGTCTTACAATCCAGCTCGTCTACTTCGTTCACAGGGTGCAGGACTTCTTTTAGTTCCTAGAATTAAAAAAGTCACAGCAGGCTTTCTCATACATGACCCCCAACTATGGAATAAACTTCCCACTTTAGTTTGAGACTGAGACACACTCCAAATTTTTAAGTCTAAGCTAAAGACATACTTATTTACACAAGCTTTTGGTTAGACTTAGACTGGGATGCATGGCTCAGGTTACTGGAGCCAGAGTCTGGAGTCATGTCTGGCCTGCCTGCCTTGTTATGCCTTGTCCTTTAGCAGGGAGTGTCTGGTGGGTGGTCCAGCTGGACTGGGCTTGCTCTATTGCAAAGTGCGCTATATACAGTGTTGCTTGAAAGTTTGTGAACCCTTTAGAATTTTCTATATTGCTGCATAAATATGACCTAAAACATCATCAGATTTTCACACAAGTCCTAAAATAGATAAAGAGAACCCAGTTAAACAAATGAGACAAAAATATTATACTTGTTCATTTATTTATTGAGGATAATGATCCAATATTACATATTAGTGAATGGCAAAAGTATGTGAACCTTTGCTTTCAGTATCTGATGTGACCCCCCCCGTGCAGCAATAACTGCAGCTAAACGTTTCCTGTAACGGTTGATCAGTCCTGCACACCGGCTTAGAGGAATTTTAGCCCATTCCTCCGTACAGAACAGCTTCAGCTCTGGGATGTTGGTGGGATTCCTCACACTACAGGTCCTTCCACAACATTTCCATTGGATTAAGGTCAGGACTTTGACTTGGCCATTAAAAAACATTACCTTTACTCTTCTTTAACCTTTCTTTGATAGAACTGCTTGTGTGCTTAGGGTTGTGGTCTTGCTGCATGACCCGCCTTCTCTTAAGATTCAGTTCATGGACAGATGTCTTGACATTTTCTTTTAGAATTCTCTGATATCATTCATAATTCCTTGTTCCATCAATGATGGCAAGCCGTCCTGGACCAGACACAGCAAAACAGGCCCAAACCACGGTACTACCACCACCATGTTTCACAGATGGGATAAGGTTCTTATGCTGGAATGCAGCGTTTTCCTTTCTCCAAACATAACGCACTTCTTTTAAACCAAAAAGTTCCATTTTGGTCTCATCCATCCACAAAACATTCTTCCAATAGCCTTCTTGCTTGTCCACGTGATCTTTAGCAAACTGCAGATCATCAGCAATGTTCTTTTTGAGAGCAGTGGTTTTCTCCTTGCAACCCTGCCATGCACACCATTGTTGTTCGGTGTTCTCCTGATGCTAGACTCATGAACATTAATATTAGCCAATGTGAGAGGGGGCTTCAGTTGCTTAGAAGTTACCCTGGGGTCCTTTGTGACCTCGCCAACTATTACACGCCTTGCTCTTGGAGTGATCTTTGTTGGTCGATCACTCCTGGGGAGGGTAACAATGGTCTTGAATTTCCTCCATTTGCACACGATCTGTCTGACTGTGGATTGGTGGAGTCCAAACACTTTAGAGCCTTTTCCAGCCTGATGAGCATCAACAACTCTTTAAGGTAATCAGAAATCTCCTTTGTTCGTGCCATGATACACTTCCACAAACATGTGTTGTGAAGAGCAGACTTTGATAGATCCCTGTTCTTTAAATAAAACAACGAGCCCACTCACACCTGATTGTAATCCCATTGATTGAAAATACCTGACTAATTTCCTGCTAATCCCAAAGGTTCACATACTTTTGCCACTCACTAATATGTAATACTGGATCATTTTCCTCAAGAAATAAATTACCAAGTACAATATTTTTGTGTTATTTGTATAACTGGGTTCTCTATCTACTTTTTGGACTGGTCTGAAAATCTGATGGTTTTATGTCATAGTTATGCAAAAAAATTGAAAATTCTAAAAGGATTCACAAACTTAAGCAACACTAAGTAATCTGACTTGATGTCAAAATAAACCCAAGACTCACTATTTTTATTTAGTTGCATTTTGCACAGTGTACCAACTTTTTTTGATGTGAGATTGTAGACCTGCTGAAATCAGCTATTGTATCATGAGCATGTGCATAAGTGTACACACTAATGTACCTGAATGTACCACATACCTGAAAACCAGATTGTTCTCCGTTGGGTCCATTCCCTGTTTAGCGTTAACATTGCTGTGCAGCATCGCAAGGGGCTCTTCATCGTAACTGGGTGCATGATTATAAACCACAGAAGATTCTAATCCAGCAGGCGCTCCAACCCCAGGATTGAGTACTGCAGATGTGTGATGTGATGAGCAAGGTGCCTCAGAGAACAGGTATACAGGATTGGCATGACTGTTCTGCTCAGAGCTATTCACTGGGGCATACTGCGGTTCAAGGTTTCTTTGGGTGTGGTCCTGCTTCTGAATAAAATCACTCTTATCTCTGTCAGACATTACATGTTTTCCCAGGGGCTGATGTAATTGTTCTGAGCTCTTGCTGAGAACTTTAAGCTTCCGGACCTTTGACACACCAAGCTCCTCCATTGATTTTCCTCTGGGAGCCACCACTCGAACCATCCGCTGATCTGGGTCTGATGCAGCATATTCCTTATGCACTGGTGCTGGTTCTTCCACTTTAATCTGGGGTCTGAAATTTGAATTTAATAATCAAAATGCTTTAAGGGACAAGTTTAAATACAAGTTTTGGCTTTTTTTAGACTACAGTTCTTTGTTCAAGAAGCAGATATCTGAATGTACCTTGTTCCAAAATTGGTTCAGACAGCAAATATGCCGGGGCCCCATTTTCATTCTTTTTATGGGGAAATTCCTACCTTGTTCTTGTATATTCCAAACTCCACCTAAATGTACTTATTTCAGCACAACACAATGGCGGAAGAGTTCTCCCTCCTGTCTTAAATGTGTGCAGAGTAGGAGTGTGCGATATGTATTGTCTACTATAATATATTAATTGTTGTTTTAATGCATGGGTTGACACACACAAGTATGTCACTCACTTTGAAAAAAAAAAAGCAGTCAAAAACACACCTTAAGAGTTCATATATTCACAGTGTCATGTAGGTAGATAGGATAGACTACTGCACATATGCAGAGTGCGTGCAGCGTGCTAGCACCACAAATCAAGCTAACGTTCAACATAAGCGCATGGCTGAAGTTTTTATATGGCTCATCTCCACTCGCATGGTGGTGGTTTGGCTTTGAAAAGATGGATGTTACTCAAATGACAGCAATTTGGAAACTATGTCGGAAATCGGTTGCCGTTAAATACTGCTCAACAATTAACACATTTCACCATTTGCAAACTAACCACCATGCAGAATATGAAGATTATGGCAAACTTAGGTAGTCAGCTGTCCACGACAGGGCTAAACTACACAAGGTACCAGCAGAAAAACACACTCAGCAAACCTTAATGGAATAATTCTGCAAAAAAAGTGCCTTAGGAAAAGCAACAGCTAGCAAACCATAACAAATGCTGTCATCAATTATATTACAAAAGGCACAGTGTTAATTCAAGCAGTTGACAGAAATGGGTTAAAACAACTTTTGAATACTTTAGACAAGATTCACACTTCCAAAGTATCATCTAAACTGAAGTATCCTGAGAGCGCATCCTAGTGCCTCACAGCGTGGTTCTTCTAATGCTAAACTCTACAATATTAAATAAACAACCATCACCTAATAACTCAAATCTGAATAACAAAAGTGGAGAATGTAGGTAGAAAGTAAGAAATCCTCAGGAGGTTTAGTTGGTTTAGTTTCAATGAAGGGATATCTTAATGCAACACTATTGTACAAAATTGTGCGCTTTCAACTTTGTATCAACAGTCTGAATAAGGGCTTTTCCTGTTTAGGCATGACAATGGCCCCATGCACAGAGCAAGGTACATGAAAAAACCCTGGTCTCAACCCTACACGACAGCGTGGGGCAACCATTAACAGAAAACACGGTCATATGTCTCAGTGTAAGAAGTAAAAGCTTACTGTGGTAAATCCTTGTCATTAGCAGCTGAAGACTTCAATTGTTTCAGGATCTATGGAAAAACGCAGGAATTAAAATCAACAACAATACTGAAGATGAAATTTAACTAAAGGTTATCCATGTTGACATCCATATACATAACATACCCGGTGAAAGGCTGGAGGTGTTGAAGTGCTACGACTTCTAAAAGTGGGAGGTGGTTCTTGCTCATCCAAGAGCTCTTCTGCTGAAGCCGACTTTCCTGGATGTGCGGATCTCTCTTTCCAGCTGGACCGGCGCGAGTGGCCACTGTATGCAGAGGTGAATTGATCATTTCTGATAGTGTCTTGAATATGACTCGCAGACAGCGGCCTGAATAGCTTCTTCTGAGATCCTATATAAGGTGAGGGGTCTGAACGTCTTCCTGAAGCAGTGAGCTGATTCGGCACCAGTGAAGCGGCATGTTGAGGTTCAGCTACCTTGCTGCCAGTTTTACGTTCCAGATATGCCGTCAAGGCCTTTTGTTGAAGGTGCTTAAGAGTGCTTTTTGAGAAAACAGAGGCCGACATTGCACGCCCCCTTGTCTCAAACATCTTTAGTCTGGTATACACATGGCTCTGCTCACTGTGGTTGTATCCTAAGAGCTCCTCTTCATTTTCATTACCCAGGGAGCGACAGGACATATGAGTAGGTCCATCTGCCAGTTCGTGAAGTTTTTCTGGCTCAGAGTGAGACAGTTTCTTCTGTTCCATGGTCAAACGCTTCCTACCGCCAACACGAGGCACCTGTGGCTGAGCGATATTTTGGTGCTTCACTAAATCTCTGTCCGCCCCTCTCTTGATCTCTTGACTAAGGTTTCTTATATACTCCTTACTAGTCTCCTGAAATGGGGGTATGTGGGGCTGACTGGGCTTTTCCAGCTTGGAAAGCAAGTCTTGGACACGTGGAGGAGACGGTTTTACAGAGAACCTCTCATCAGTGTACCGTTCAAATCTTTGTGGAAAGGAGAGTTGCAAATCCTTTCTTTTGAATGAAGTCTCTCTCAAAACCTTTGTTTGGGCATCCTTAATCTTTTCTTTATAATATTTTTTAAAGGAGTCATCCAAGGTACTGCATAAATAGAAATCATTTGGCTTCTCCTTTGTAGACACTTTGCTGTGCAGTGAGTCAACTGTGGAAATGGACGTTTCTGCTTTTTGCTGATCTTTGGACCATTCTGGTTCATCGCACGTCACTGTAGAGGTTTTGTTCATAAGGGAGGCCCTGTTGGCGCCGGTGAGGTGGTAAAGGAGAGGAGTGGTTTCTTTGCTTATCTTTTCAGTAGGCACATCTGTTAAGGGCTGTCTTGCCAATTTATGTACATCATCTTTTCTTTGATACATACTCGGTTCCCTGTCGGCAGTCAAATGGGTTGCAAGCTTATTTAAAGGTGTTGGAGCTGTTGAGAAGCTTTGCTCTGGGCCACAGTAGAAGATGGGGTTATTGGTAGTGTGATGTGTGCCTATGTTCATATTTATTATCTGCTGGTCTTCTTTTGAGTCATGAACACTTGGAGAAGTTTTCTCAACATGACTTACAACAGCGTTATGGGGGAAATCCGTATCATCTTCTGGCGTGCTTTTGTACTCTTGAAAACCATGTTTACCATAGGGACCATCAGAACAGCTTGGCGGTCTTAACTGAGCATTCTCAAAAATGGTTTCAATGTTATTATGAGATTTCTGATTTTCCTCTTGTACACGACATTGAGCTTCTGGATCACTGGACTCGCATGATTTGTACACACCAGTGACAAAATAGAACTGTCCTTTGTGCTGAATACTTCCACTAATCATGTTTTGTTCCACGCACCAGGAGTTGAGTGTGGATTGCTGATCAGGAACTAGAACCTCGCAAGTCGAACGTGAGCCGTTTTGTTGAATTTCTGACTTAATGTCCTTAGTCTGTCGTGAGTTTCCACATTGACCTGTCTGAAGTGGCAATCGGCTTAAGATAGTTTCTGGGATTGACGGCGTGTCAGCTCCAAGGTCATGATTTCTTTGATTAGGCTGATGAAAATTTCTGTAACCGTGTGCAGGGTCAGGACTAGGAGCGAGGACATCAGTATTAGATGCCTGAAGCCTGAAGGTGGAAGTATCAGCACACTGTCCTTCAGGACTCTGGCTCAACCTTGAGGTTTCAAGTTTCCTAGCAGTTACGAAGCTATCTAACCGGACAGGGAGAGGAGGAGGAGGTGGTGGTGGTGGTGGTGGCGGCGGCGGCAGAGGTAAGGAGGTAGAAGGCACTGGAGAATTTTTGACATAACATCCATTATGGTTCTGATGCTGTTGTGTGATGACCTCCATGGACTGATAAAGCTGGGGCATGCTTTTTGAACCCGACTCAAGGATGCTGGGCCCATAAATACCCTGTACATATTTCAGATCTGCATAGTGCAGGCCATGTGCGGGCAAATCATCTGCTAGAAAGTGTGCGGGGCAGTCAGGGGCAGTTGAACCCCCTGAGAAAGAGCTATATGCAGAATCCCCTTTGCTATGATGGTGGGTATAGTGATCTATGCTACTTGTAGACTTGGTAGGGGAAAGTCGACTGACTGAAAGACCAACCGGGTCAAAGTTGCTCATTTTCTCAAAGTGAAGATAGGAATCCATCTGGATCATCCACTGGAAATATGAATCCAAGAGAACCAAAAGACATGGCGACGAGTCTGTTACCTCTGTACTTTATGTCATATTTCCAAAGTATCTTTTTCTCAGATTTATTCAAAAAAAAAAATTACATAACTCTGGCAGCACCTACAGAGAAAAATAAAAGCGGGTGTTACTACGGCCAGGGGTTTCTTAGTAGAATTGTGCAATTCTGACTACATTTCTCACTACTTATACCCACTGCACTGCTGATAGTTATCAGGTTAATGGGCCATATATGTAGTTAACACTTACTTTGAAGTCACTGGCATAAAACTGAGATAAAAAGTGTCTGCATCATCACTGATTAGGTGATGGTTTAAATCCATTTTCATTTTTAAACCATGGCTCCTTATTTCCATTAACCATGCTACATGAACAAAGAGACTAAAATAATTATGACATGTAAACAGATTTAAAAAACAAAAAACCGATCGAACCAACTTGCATTGGATTACACAAACTATCAAAACACACAAACTAATATCATAAACAATACAAATAAAAGACAAAGAGAACCTTAACAGGGTATGACAACTACGAAGGACATGCAGGTTCTTAATAATGACTGCACCTAACTCTGTTTTGCTGAGTCACTAGATTATGCAAATTGCGCAAAACAGAAAGAACACAACAAAGTCATACGAGTTTCACTTATAAAGAGCAAAATGGTTCTGATTAATAATTTACATAAGGTTTAACTGACCCATCTCCCTGGCCAAATTAAAATGTACTCCTGTAGAAATATGACTGGTAAAACACCTTAAGACGATCTAAATTAACAGGTCTATCCAGAGCTGTGTAGCCTGTAATCCCATAATCAGAGTGACATTCAAAAGGAACTAATGGGTGCTAATGTTCAACGCTTAGAGCACTCATCGTAATCTGGGCAAACACAAAAAGGGAAGCATTCAACTGGAAAAGATGGCCCTGAGATGTTGTGTCTAAAGGACAAAAGAACCAGATATCCCTATGACGCAATTGGGCTTGAAGAAATTTAAGGGCATTGTCTAACTTCTAAGTTTGTGTTTACACTTGTAGTTCAGTTCACTTGGTCTGGACCACTGGTTCACTTGGTTCGCTTAGTGTTCACACTGGCATTCTTAACATCGAATCAAAATATACAAACAAGAGTTATACGAATAACAAGTACAAACTGAATAGACAGCTTTCATGATGTTTTACAACCAAACTTGTCCGAACTTTTGTTTTGGTGTGCACCAAGGTTCAGATGGCAGAGTTCACACTTGTTCAAATACACCGTACTTCAGTGCTATTGCACCAGGGTTTGTATTAAATGGAACCAAAGCTGCCAAGTGTGAACATCCTAAAGAACAGAGTTTATGTTAGTAAACAATAACATAAGATCAATTTTGTAGTTGTGGTAAGGCAACAAAACCTCCTGAAAATAATGGCAAGAAGACATTTTAAAAAAGAAATATGAAATGGTCCAAAATTGGATTTCAATCCACTTAAACACACATCGTGTACAAGAGATCTTCAATGACTTGTTGGTTGGACAGCAAGTGCTCAGGGCTCCAGCAGGCCTCATTCTGCTTAAACCCTGTTGAGAGGCCGGGTTTGCACGCCTGTGACGTCTACCCTGCTTGTGTACAATAGGCTCAGCCGAGGGAATATTTCACTGATGAGAATGGTGTCTGAAGAGGGGGAAAAGGCCTCACATTCCTGACTGGCTTCAAAGAAAGAAAGGGCCTGGTTGCCATTCAATCTTTTTACACATGCCAAGTATGAAGGCGGATATACAAGTTGAATCCATAATTACAGAAGTTACCGTTATATCTTTAAAAAAAATGGTCTAGTCATACAGTACCAACCATATGTTTTGTTGAAAACCTATCATGTCCAAATTCATGAATTAGTAACTATGTGGTTTCACCAGACAACTTTCTAATTAGACATCTCTTATTTCAGCCACAAGTTCATAATCTGAAGTATACAGTCATGGAATCTCTACAGACAAACAGAGAAAGCAGAATGGATCATACTGAACTGTGCCTTCCAATATCACTCTGTCACAAGTTTCCATCTCCTTCATGTGAGTTTGTCAACTTCGTTCTGCCCTCCTACTTTTCCTACTATTATGGCCAAAAACCTGGCTGGCTTGCACAGAGCCCTGAACTCAACTCCACAAGACACTCTGAGATAAATTAAATGTCAGCAGTGTACCAGTCCTTCTTGACCAAGAGCAGTGCCCAACCTCACACTCATGATCCAAAATTGTGTAAATATTCTTCTTAAAGTGTGAAAGCTATTGTGGAATTACAGGAGTAGAACTTTGTATGTAGATTTGGGTGTCCACAAACCTAATCCAAATCCAGACACAAGCAGATAGAAGGTTCAGGATTCTAATTAAGCCCTTTCTAGTAGCAAGCAAGTGATCACTGTGTTTTAACTGAACGGTTTCCAACCTGAGGTCCAAACCTGGTCTGTGTGTGGATGGGCTGGTGGGGGGCACATCTTTTCTTAGATACTCGTGAGAGGGGCTCCAAGGAAAAAGGTCGGGAACCAAACCAATGTTTTAAGTGATCCAGAATTTTGGATTAATTCATTATTCACCATTGTCACACTGTCTGATACTGAACTCATACCAAATCAATGTTCAGATTAAGAGTTTCTGTTATCAGCCTCCAGCAATAAATAACATGGCCTTTGTGCTGTCTTACGCAAAAGTTTGGCCATCCCTAGACAAATTACATGTTTAGTTGAAGGAAGTTGGAATATAACAAATCAATGAACCACTCAGAGGTCAACCCAAAAAAAAAAAAAAAAAAAAAAAAAAAAAAAGCAAAAGGTGTTTGTACCTTTGCACATCATAAAATTCTTATGTTTTTCTCAGTATGTTCACAAATTTGTGCAACCAATCTGTACAAGGATTAGAACATTACAGATAAGTTTATTCCATGTGACAGTGGGGGTGTGCAACACCGCCAAAAAAAACAAAAAAACAAAAGGGGATATCTCAATATTTTCTTGGATTTGTTCAATAATAATTAGACAACCCTTTGGCAGAATATAGCTTGGGTGTAAAGTATTCAAACGTTATTTGAACCTCTCAAGTGCCTGAATCTGGCAAGGCATTTACAGTGGGGCAAAAAAGTATTTAGTCAGCCACTGATTGTGCAAGTTCTCCTACTTAGAAAGATAACAGAGGTCTGTAATTTTCATCACAGGGACACTTCAACTATTAGAGACATAATGAGAAAAAAAATCCAGGAAATCACATTGTAGGATTTTTTTTAACCCTAGAATTTAATTGTAAATCACAGTGGAAAATAAGTATTTGGTCAATGTTACAAACTCACTACTTTGTAACATAACCATTGTTGGCAATGACAGAGGTCAAACATTTCCTATTTTCTATGAGGTTGAGGTCTGGAGACTGGCTAGGCCACTCCAGGACCTTGAAATGCTTTTTATGGAGCCACTCCGTCATTGGGATCATTGTCATGCTGGAAGACCCAGCCACGTTCCATCTTCAATGCTCTCACTGATGGAAGGAGGTTTTGGCTTAAAATCTCACAATACATGGCCCCGTTCATTCTTCCCTTAACACGGATCAGTCGTCCTGTTCCCTCTGCAGAAAAACAGCCCCAAAGCATGAGGTTTCCACCCCCATGCTTCACAGTAGGTATGGTGTTCTTGGGATGCGACTCAGCACTCAACTTCCTCCAGTTTAGTTTTTACCAAAAAGTTCTATTTTGGTTTCATCTGACCACATGATATTCTCCCAGTCCTCTTCTGGATCATCCATATGCTCTCTGCCAAACATCAGACAGGCCTGGACATGTACTGGCTTTAAGCAGGGGGCACGCCCTGGCACTGCAGGATCTGAGTCCTTCTCGTTGTAGTGTGTTACTGTGGTAGCCTTTGTTACTTTGGTCCCAGCTCTCTGCAGGTCATTCATCAGGTCCCTCCGTGTAGTTCTGGGATTTTTGCTCACCGTTCTCATGATCATTTTGACCCCATGGGATGAGATCTTGCGTGGAGCCCCAGATCAAGGGAGATTATCAATGGTCTTGTACATCTTCCATTTTCTTACAGTTGTTCCCCACAATTGATTTATTTCATCACACCAACCTGCTTGCCTACTGTAGATTCACTCTTCCCAGCCTGGTGCAGGTCTACAATTTTTTCTTCCTGGTGTCCTCCGACAGCTCTTTGGTCTTGGCCATGGTTGAGTTTGGAGTCTGACTGTTTGAGGCTGTGGACAGGTGTCTTTTATACAGATAACGAGGTCAAACAGGTGCCATTAATACAGGTAACGAGTGGAGGACAGAAGAGCTTCTTAAAGAAGACGTCACAGGTCTGTGAAAGCCAGAAATCTTGCTTGTTTGTGGGTGACCAAATACTTATTTTCCACTATGATTTACAATTAAATTCTTTAAAAATCCTACAATGTGATTTCCTGGACATGTTTCTCATTTTGTCTCTCATAGTTGAAGTGTACCTATGATGAAAATTACAGACCTCTCTCATCTTTCTAAGTAGGAGAACTTGCGCAATCAGTGGCTGACTAAATACTTTTTGGCCCCACTGTATGTCATGTCTTGCTGTCTGTATCCTGGCACAGATTGTTCACTCATTTTTAGCTTCACTCATGTGCTTTTGGGGAAAACGTTAGCTTGATTTGTGGTGCTAGCACAATGCATGAACTCATGCACATGCTCAGTGGTCTATCCTACCTGGCTACATGACGCAGTGACCTCTTAAGGCTTGGTCATGCCAAGTGAGTGAAATGATCTAATGTCAGTTCACAAATTGTTAAAACAACAATTAAGATATTTTCGTAGATGATACACACCACACACATCACATTGTGAGCACAAAATGTTATTTATTTATTACATCACTTATTCTGCTCAGAGTCACCAGTGGACCTGGAGTCTCTCATAATTCACGTACCCTTGACGGGATCGCAGTCCAGCAAAGAAAATGTTTAGTGTTAATGCAACTTTTCTTTAAGAAAATCTGAAATGGAATTTTCTTGACCATCTGTGATGGCTTAAATTTGCATTCAAGAACAATGTCATTTAAATCTACATTAAATACTATTAAGCTTCCAAGAAAAAAAAAATAAAAATAAAAAAATAAAAAAAATAAAAAGAAGTGTTTAACATGTAAGGCCAAACATTCTATAATCAAAATCAGTCGTACATTGCATTTTGTTCCACATACATTTTCTCAATCAATGCTGACCCAATTACTAAAACACACTGGATGTTGACAAAGTATGAAGAAGCTTGTGTGGCATTGTTCTCAACTTCCTGCCATTCCCACCTGCTAGGAGAATGTGTGAGTCACAACAGCTTACACAAAACATGGGAAATCTACTCTTGTCCTCAAGTACTCGAACACACCTTCTAGAACCAACTGCCCAAGTGTGTGTCTGAATTCATGGTTTATCATCAAGTTTATCAAGTGCAACAAACTGAGTAAATGATTTAGAAAAACTAAAACCCAAGTAGTAAAAGCCTTTTAACCGGTTTAAGCCAAATCTCAAACAAAGCAGAAACTAACAAGATATGGACGTTATAATAATAATGACGTCTCTTATGTTGAAGCACATCTTACACCACAATGTCATACGTCAGGAATGCTAGAGACATGCAGTTGTGTGTATGTGTGTGAGATGACAATGAAACTGGCCAGTGTAACTGACATTTCGTTTTCAGGTCTGGCTGCTATGAACCCCAAACAACCTGGGGTTTAAGTATTGTCTGCTCTAGTACATTAGTTAGAACAACACACATTGGTGAGACAGATGGAGGACCAAATGTCACAGTAGACTGACCTTTTAAAATAACACACCACTCAACTCTCACCAAAACAAAATGTTATAATAAAAATATGAGATACATTTGTCACACAAAGGGCTCAAACTGTTTGATACTAGTTGATAACAGCTGATGTCATTCTATATTCCAGGTTACTGTAGAGGCAATTGTCTACTACTAGAAACTTCCCCATGACTTCCCTCTCATGTTTACAACCAAATAACCCATGTATATGGGCTGCATGAAACTTCCCAGTGGCATCCTTGAGTAATAAATTGCGCACACATTCGTCATCTCTGCGTGATCTATATCCTTGAGACAGTTCTGAAGGTCTGGGTAGGTCTGGGGACTATCACTGAAGCACTTTGTATAAGATGGAAATGGACAGGGTGCCAGTATATGACACTTATTCACCCCTCTGGTGAACTTGGAGTAATCATGTATTGCCACATCATTAGAAGGCTGGAAGCCAGTGGTAAAACCTGAACTCAGAGGTGGCCAGACCAAAACACATACAAACAGAAGTTCGAGGTCAGGATAAAACCTGGGTCACTATGATTGTGCAGCCCCCACAGCCACAAACTACTTGTCTCAAACACAAACAACTGTAACAAAAATTAATTTAAAAAAATTGTAATCACTATGTAATAACAGTTCACTGAACTAAAAAGTATTTTTACACAAGTGCTTGACTTAAAACTTAAAACGGCTATGACTTGGTGTTATTTCATCACTGGAGAAGCACGAAGTTAAGATGTATTTTCTTGCATCAGTGTGGAGCAAGGTAAATAACTGGAATGATTTAGAGACTGTAAGAACAGTCTATAGCATTTGTATCCAGCTATTGTACTGCTGTTTTAATTTCCTATTTGCAGAGCTTACAGTGCACCTTATTGCTGGGTCTTAAAATACTTCCACACTTTAGATGACTGTGGGCAATGTTTTAGAATTAGAAATTCTAATTTTAATTCAGGAAAAAAAAAAAAAAAACTGCGTAACTCGTCAAGAGGACAAAGAGAAAAAAGTACCAAGACCCATATTCTCAGTAGTTCAGAGAAGCTCTCCTTTCAGTATCTTACTAAAAACGCAGAAGGAAAGCTTTAATATGCCATTGGCTGCCTTAGCAATGAATGCAAAAAGAATAAACCTTAATACACTAGATGGTGTATGCATTTTAAAAAGTGGTAAAAATATCATCAAGTAGCAGCATTAGGATCTGGAGTAATGCTTATGGTGAAACATTTACTTTACTGTCTGGAGTTCAAATCCTGATGACATCATGGGAATCTGCTGTTGGGGTCAAAGACAACACAATGCTAGAGTAGTGCTGAACAATCAGTACACACACAAATAGGCAGGTAGATAAGTGGTAGTAAGGTACTTTTGTCAAAGCTTTCTCAGCCAGCTCATCTTAAAGGTATATCGATCAGCCATAACAACGGGTCATGGATTAAACAAGATCTCAGGCTCAGGCAAAGGTGTCCTGTGGTGGCCGTGGAAGTTGTGAGATGAGGCCTTCATGGATCAGACGTCCCACAGATGCTCAATCAAATTGAGATATGAGGAATTTGGGCCAAGTAAACAGCCTGAACTCAATTTCTTGCTACTAAAACCATTCCTGAACACCTTTGTAGAGTTGAAGGGTGCATTATCCTGCTGCTGAGGCCACTTCCATTAGGGAATAGTTTTACCATGAAGGGGTGTACATGGCCTGTACCACCTACCTAAACAATGTAACATCCGCATGAATGCCAGGGAACAAGATTTCCCAGCAAAACATTGCCCAGAGTATCACACTTTCAATATCATACACTTCATCCCTCAGTGGATTTAATGTTATGGCTGATCAGTATAATGCTGTGAACCACTTAATTATTTAAACTGGAATGCTTATGGTAATGATTTTGCCCAGACTCCATCTTGCATAATATCTGATTTGTCAGAACAAACAGTTTTGCAATGCACTTCTTGAAAAACTGATTCAAAAATGAATACAAAAACGCCTTGGAGATTGCTTATGGCCAAAACTGAGAAAAAAAAGCCAGACACTTTGGCAATCTAAAAGAAGCCGAATGTCCTACTTGGGCAGTGGAATTCATTAACGATTAACCAAGAGCTCAGGACCTGTAATCATGCAGACAAATCGCATCAACTTTCCAAGTCTACTATCTAAAATAACATAACTGTAAAGTGGTACAAAATATTAGTAAACTATAACTAAGATATACATTTATATAAAAGTTAATAAGCAAGCATATCTGAGAAATGGTTCTGCACTCTTCTCTTTTTGCAACTCCAATTTACAGTTCCATCAGCAATTATTGGCACCCCTGGTAAAAGGGAGCAAAAAGGCATAGGAGAAATTCACCTTTTGGTGAATTAGCTTAATCTTAAACTGGAATGAGAAAAATCCAACCTTAAATTGAAGTCAATTTAATTTCCCCTCAACAATAATTAATTTTAGAATAAAACTATGCGTGCAATGTGCCACTGTAACCGAAGCATTTTTCCCATTAATATTTTACTTTAAGTTGATCAGAGTGTCTGAACTACACTACACCATAATTCCCATTATGCTCCAGCATCTTTCCAACAGCTTGAGTGGCTAAAGCTTTCAGTCAGAGCCAGCTTCTTTCTGTTTTTCGCAAGTAGTCATGAACATCGGCAAATATTTACAAGAAAGTCAGGCAAACTGCAGACAAGGTAATGATTAGCTCATAGTTTTATGATTTGGCTAGCCTCTTATAACCATATAACCTACCAAAAGTACATACAGTGGGGCAAAAAAAGTATTGAGTCAGCTACTGATTGTGCAAGTTCTCCTACTTCAAAAGATGAGAGAGGTCTGTAATTTTCATCATAGGTACACTTCAACTATGAGAGACAAAATGAGAAAAATATCCAGAAAATCACATTGTAGGATTTTTAAAGAATTTAAGTGTAAATCATGGTGGAAAATAAGTATTTGGTCACCCACAAACAAGCAAGATTTTTGGCTCTCTCAGACCTGTGGCTTCTTTAAGAAGCTCTTCTGTCCTCCACTCGTTACCTGTATTAATGGCACCTGTTTGACCTCGTTATCTGTATAAAAGAGTCACCTGTCCACAGCCTCAAACAGTCAGACTCCAAACTCAAGACTAAAGAGCTGTCGAAGGACACCAGGAAGAAAATTGTAGACCTGCATCAGGCTGGGAAGAGTGAATCTACAATAGGCAAGCAGGTTGGTGTGAATAAATCAACTGTGGGAACAATTGTACAAAAATGGAAGACATACAAGACCATTGATAATCTCCCTCGATCTGGGGCTCCACGCAAGATCTCATCCCGTGGGGTCAAAATGATCATGAGAACGGTGAGCAAAAATCCCAGAACTACACGGAGGGACCTGATGAATGACCTGCAGAGAGCTGGGACCAAAGTAACAAAGGCTACCATAAGTAACACACTACGCCGAGAGGGACTCAGATCCTGCAGTGCCAGGCGTGTCCCCTGCTTAAGCCAGTACATGTCCAGGCCCATCTGAAGTTTGCCAGAGAGCATATGGACGATCCAGAAGAGGATTGGGAGAATATCATGTGGTCAGATGAAACCAAAATAGAACTTTTTGGGTAAACTCAACTGGAGGAAAAAGGATGCTGAGTCACATTCCAAGAACACCATACCTGCTGTGAAGCATGGTGGTGAAAGCATCATGCTTTTGGGCTGTTTTTCTGCAGAGGGGACAGGACGACTGATCCGTGTTAAGGGAAGAATGAACGGGGCCATGTATCGTGAGATTTTAAGCCAAAACCTCCTTCCATCAGTGAGAGCACTGAAGATGGAACGTGGCTGGGTCTTCCAGCATGACAATGATCTCAAACACACCGCTCGGAGGAGTGGCTCCATAAAAAGCATTTCAAGGGTCCTGGAGTGGCCTAGCCAGTCTCCAGACCTCAGCCTTATAGAAAATATGTGGAGGGAGTTGAAAGTCCGTGTTGCCCCAAAACATCACTGCTCTAGAGAAGACCTGCATGGAGGAATGGGCCAAAATACCAGCTACAGAGCGTGCCAACCTGGTGAAGACTTACAGGAAACGTTTGACCTCTGTCATTTCCAACAAAGGTTATGTTACAAAGTATTGAGTTGAACCAAATGTATTGACCAAATACTTATTTTCCACCATGATTTACAATTAAATTCTTTAAAAATGTGATTTCCTGAATTTTTTTCTTTTCTGATTTTGTCTCTCATAGTTGGTGTACCTATGATGAAAATTACAGACCTCTCTCATCTTTCTAAGTAGGAGAACTTGCACAATCAGTGGCTGACTCAATACTTTTTTGCCCCACTGTACTAGACCCTATACCAAATGTGAATTACTGTATGTACTTTCACATATAGGATAAAGTTCTTAAAGACATAACGCTTCAGAAGACATAATGCTTCTCATTTAAACCAATAAGTTCTATTTTGGTCTCATCCATCCACAAAACATTTTTCCAAAGAGTGTTCTGAATTGCCAACATGATCATTAGCTAACTGCAAATGGGAAATAAAGTTCAGTGGCTTCCTCCTTGCAACCATGCAACGCACACCACTGCTGTACGGCCCTGGTTAGTTGCTTAGAGGTTACACCGGGTTCCTTTGTGATTTTGCAAACCTTGCTCTTGGGGAAATATTTGATGGTTGACCACTCCTGGAGAGGATACCGTGGTCTTGAATTTCCTTCATTTATACACAGTTTGTCTGACTGTGGATTGGTGAAGGTCAAACTATTTAGAGATCATTTTGCAAACTTTTCCAGCCTGATGAGCATCAACAATTTTGGATTTGTTAATGCCCCCCACCATTCCACCAATGATAGGGAACAGTGGCTCATTTTCATCAATAAATAAATGACCAAGTAGAACACTGCTGCAAATCTTTCTGGTTGGAATGAAGTTCTTCTCATCTAGACTAATGACATAAAATCAGGGCAACCAGCAGACTGAGTTAAAAGGGTTTGTAGCACAATACATTCACCCAGAAATACATGAAGTCAAATAACAGGATTTGATTAGACAGATACAGGCTTAAATTATATGAAATGTGTATTAACACATAGATAATACCCAAGGCTAGAACAAAAACAGTGAAAAAGAACATAAATAAGGTCGAAACACCACAGGTTTAAAGAACAAGGTTGAAAAATAACACACACAGACACACACACCTATCCACCCACCCACAAGCTTTCTGAATAGAATCACATTGAGTTTAAATGCATCTTAATGATTATAATTATGTGCATGGACATTTAGGAAATACTCCACAACATTTGTTGTTTCATTAGTTTAACTGGGTTCTCTTTATCTACTTTTAGGTGAAAATAGGATCATGTGTTAGGACATATTTATGCAGAGCTTCCTAAAGTGTTCAGAACCTTAAGTTTGAAGAAGAACTAGGGTGGGATCATAGTCATATTATGTATATTATATTCTTTTATTATTATATTATGTATATTTCAGTCTATGGGTGCGATTTCAAACCTCTGCCTTGGCACCGCTGTCCTAGTGATAAGACATGGCAAAAATGCATTCGCCTCAGTGACGATGAAGTTTGACTTTATTTACACTTACGTCATGTCTTATTTTAAGTATTTATTCACTGTTACACATGATATTACATTCCTTTGCTTTATTCATGCTTCTCTCATTTCAAATATTTGGGACTACATTTGGGAGTCCAGAACGTATTAATCCTATATACATTACTTCTTATGTGGAAATTTGGAACCAATTCAGTTCGAGGTTCCACTGTATTTCTTGACAAGGGATTTATTTTCCTCAGAATAAATGTACTTAAATAAAAAGGAACAAACTTTCTGATGTTTCAGTGTGAAATTAAGCTAATTAACCAAAACGAGAATTTCTTACAACCATTTACACTCCTCTTTAGCAGAGGTTCCAATAATTGTGGCGGGGACTGTATAGAACTTCAAAATGTACTGAGCCACAGAATATCCAGTCACTTTCACAAGTTACTTTCTTTTTCACGCAGCTGTAGTTAATTATTGATTATTTTTGTGTTCAGTCGGTCCACTAGTGCGGACCTACACATCAGCGGTTGGCATCATAAAAATGACGTCACCACCTGCTATGAAATAAATCTTCCTTGTTTAGCCCCTCACATGACTGCCTCACATCCATCAGCAGAACAGATAAAAGCATTACCTCATCCTCATACTATGAATTGTGGTTTATAGCTCAAACATTCCATACCGTTAACTTGAATGTCCATAAAAAGGTCCTTAAATATTTTATTCATTATAACCCTAGCAGATTAAGACAAATACAATTATCAGTAAATTTGAACAGTTAAATCATGCAGGAAGAAACCTTTCATTCCATACATGAAATGGCACTGAAAAGTTACATTTGCATATTTAAAATTTGACTTGCAAAAGACACAGTTACAAAGACTACAATTGTTTGTTTGGGTTTATTGCCATTCCAGCTCAAACAGGCTATGTATATGGCTTTGGATACGTTCAAAACGTTTC
The DNA here is from genome assembly GCA_025084515.1 of Ancistrus triradiatus. NCBI lineage: Eukaryota > Metazoa > Chordata > Actinopteri > Siluriformes > Loricariidae > Ancistrus > Ancistrus triradiatus. The sequence continues at coordinate 30,221 of JAJAGP010005080.1, forward strand.
TATTACTAACAAAGAGGATGGACCAGAAATTGCGCTACATTTGGTCTTTGACGTTTAGATAGCTAAAAAAAGTTCAGAATCTTTCCCATATTAATGGAGTTATATTGTACAAATATATACATTTTAATTAGTGATGCATGATATATCGTGGCTGATATTTGCCGATATATGGACTTTTTTCAGATATTGGCATCGGTTCGATATTAGAAATTTAGCCGATATTATAACCGATATTTATAATGTATTTACTTATGAATATTTCTTTGGTTTTTCTTTTTGCTGTCATTCATTAACCAAAATATCCGATGATGCTGACTGTATAGTTATGCATACAGTTCTATTCTTTCTTGGAGCTTCTCAGTCATAAGATTCTTTCTTTGCAAAAATGACTTACTGTATTTGAAATGCAGAAAGGTTAAATTATCGGTTTTTAACATCAGTATCAGCCACAATAATGTGCTAAAAATAAGTTATTGTATTGGCCCAAGAAATTCAATATCGGTGCATCCCTAATATATATATATAGGGAGGGAGAGAGAGAGAGAGAGAGAGAGAAAAAAGGCACCTCTTTTTTAAAGCTCCGTTTTTAATGTTACAAATTTCACAATAACAACTGTACATACTGTTTCCTGCATCCTTTGTGCAACTTTGTGGGGCGAAGTAACCCCTATATTAATCAAAGCCTTCGTTATTTACACCTATATAACGAATTCAGCCAGTTTTAGCGTTATCGGCTTCAACCAGTGTCCATATCTGATTCTGTGCCAGTGTATCACACATGAACAGCACAGTGCTTTTAAATAAAATACTCTTAACAGTAGAGTAAGAGAGAGTATAAACCTATATACATAATACCCCCAAACCTCGAGCTGATAACATCATGAAACCTGTGAAATCCTTGATACAATTTTTTGGTCATACTGCCCTCTTATCATAACAGATTACACATTTTTACACATTAACCTACAGTTGGTCAAAATTATTTACACAAAGCTTGTGTAAGTAATGGATTGAAAGTGAAAAGTAAAAGCAAAAACACTTACTCTATTGGTGAACTCAGGGCACTAGCTGCTAATGTTAACTGCTCAGCCTAAAAGCCAAGAGGATTCCTTTCGGTTGACTGTTATTACTAACCATTTTATGACCCGTAGGGACTTATTTGCACTGATAATACAGTACTGCAGATGTAAAAACATAGAAAAACACTATAAACACAGCAGAGATCTTCATAGAGCATGGGCTATTGTGAATCTGAATCTCTGTGTACTGAATCGTGATTTGAGTTTAACATGAAAGGAGTTCTGCAGCTCGATTCGTACAAATTTAAGCAAGTGCGCCAAGTACCGAGCAAATCACAAGAACCAAGACAAATTTTTCTAGTCAAAACGCGTCGAGAACCGAATTCAATGAGTTCCGATGTGGTCAAGAATCGAGGTACTACTGTACACTATAAAGAACTTTATTTACCTCAAACAAACTGATACAAACACACCCATTTAATAAGGTCCCAGAGGAAATTCCAATGTATTAAATGTATGTGAATTTTCTTTTGTACCCAGTTTGAGGTTCTGTTTTTTTAGCCTAAAATTGTAAAGCTGTATTAAGTGCTGAGACGGCATCTGATTTTAAAAGAAGACCCCAACAACTTTTAGTTCCTTCACGTTCAGAAAGGTTCAACTTAATCATTCCTTTAAGAAACGCCCTGTGACAAGTATTCCAGCAGATGCTAGAAGGTCAGAACAGATGCCATTGTCTTAAATTTCTACGAATATGGGTCCATATTTCCAGAGCTGAAAAGGAGGAGTTCAGGAAGCTAATCAAAGTCTGTCATCCTTGGCATGAAATGCCAGGCCACAAGCAAGGTCATGTCCCTCCTTTACAAGGCAAATATGTGCACAAAATGAATAACTATGGCCATATTACCCACATCCACAATCCATAGAAAACCAAGTGTAATGAATTGTTCGAATTCAGCAGTCAATTAAAAACACAAAACCACATTAACTTACTGCTTGCAGAATTCAGAAACATCAACTATGAGATTCCTGTATGTTTCAGCACAGCGTCAGTGGCAAGTGGTCCCTAAATCTCTGAAGCATTGCACAAAGTTTGAACCCTAGAATTAGAAACCTAACCTTCGCAATAAAGACTACAGCCTAGACAATGAGGCCTAGATTAGCAAGTCCATTTCTGTGACTAATAAAGACTTAACAAAGGCCTTTACTGTAAAATCCAAACACTGTGGTAGATAATGGATGCAATTAAGGTCTTAATGGTTAGCAATCTGAAAGTGATAAGTGCTCCCCAGGGCTCATTATAACACTTTTCTTAACTTAAAGACCACCCATTAGTGCTGGTATCTTTTTCTAACCCAAGAGTGTTAAAGAGAAGAAGAGAAAAACGATCTATAATAAAACATTAGATTAACCAGCAACAGGACCATTTGTGCTGAACTTTGTCACATAGCACTAAAGCAGAGCTGAAAAATGGAAATACAAGGAAGCATGCAAGAATAAAAAAGGAGGGTTGAAAGCAAAGCCAGGAAGGAATGGAAAAGACAGAACCACTAATAGACACGAAGTGTAGTGTACGCCGCTGCGTGAAAGTTTGTGAACCCTTTAGAATGGTCTTTATTCCTGCTTACATGAACTCATCAGCATCAGATTTTCACACAACTTGTAAAAGTAGATAAAAAGACAAAAACACTACATGGCCATTTATTTACTGAGGAAATGATCCAATGATACATATTAGTGAGTGCCAAAACACCTTTGTGAACCTTTGCTTTCAGTATCTGCTGTGGGACCACCCGCCTTGTACAGCAATAACTGCAACTCAACGTTTTTGGTAACTTATCAGTCCTGCACATCAGCTTGGAGGAATTTAACCCATTCCTCCCTACAGAACAGCTTCAGCTCTGGGATGGTGGTGGGTTTCCTCACATGAGCTGCTCACTCCAGGTCCTTCCACAACATTTCTTTTGTATTAAGGTCAGGACATTGACTTGCCAATTCCAAACATGAACTTTCTTCTTCTTCAAGACGTAGTGCCTTTATTCTGCCAAGTAGTGAAGACATGGCAACAAACCCTGTTCCTTTGTATTTGAGACACAGCCACATAGGACTGCAAATACACTGTAATTACCCGATAAACTCCAAATCTTCCAGTGTATTGTAAATACCTCTATTATGAGCCAATATAAAAAATGCTAATATTGGAGCCAGGGTTATCTTACGGTCTAGTGACAGCTCATCACACACACTTTCTCATCAGTAGCAATAAGGCTGAAACCTCTGCATGTGAAAGGGTTTGTGATGCTAGCATGTCCATATTGTGTTACAGTATGCAAGTTATGATGACTCTGATGTTATGAAGCACTCATGTTTCTGAATTGTCAAGAAATTTTATCAAAACTTGATGCTACTTTACCATTGACACCATAATGTCCATTTAAGGGGTCAGAAATAACTAACAAACTTTAAACAGATTAGCAGACTGATTAGAAACACACGTCAAACCATGCCAAACTGCTGAACAAATTTCAACTTAAAATGGCTAAAACAGTCATGTGGTCACTTAAATTTAAAATATTGACCAAGGTAAAAACATTACTTGGTGTTAAGGCAACTGTTTTGGACTTCAGCCCTCCCAGGTTTAGAGCCCTGGAATGTGACCTGTTACACTGCACTGAAGAGCCATCAGTAAATTAAGTATCATCTGTTTTCCTGAAGTGTGATGAATGGTGTTTTGTAACTGCACACAAAACTACATAACACCTTTTCTCATGCTTGATTGTTCAGTTAATCTCTCATAAACGTCAGCAGAGAACAAAACTGAGAGCAGTCCACCACCACCACCACACACAGAGAGCTTGAGCCATCATATGATGAGCTCTGACATTCCACTGCTGAGCAAGTCTACTAAGACCTGTTGATAAAGCCTACTGATTAACCAGCATTCCTCAAGTAATCAAACTCATTTTTATGTCATTCCAAACATAGCCTGATCAGCCAAATTTAAGCCACCTCCTTGTTTCTGCATTCACTGACCATTTTATCTGCTCCTTGTACCACACAGGTGCACTTTGTAGTTGCGTTAAAGTGTCCATGCGTTAAAGTGAAACACACACTGTAGTATGCCACTTTTTCATTGTGTTTCTATATTCCTAACGTACTAATGGAAAGTTGTGGAAGCATTTTGTAATGGTGACCCGCATGTCTTATCCATTTTGGGTTGACTTAATTACCTGTAAAGTGTGTACAGAGTGACCTGTACTGCTGCACAACTGGTATTCAGGATTAAAGTACTCAGATCAGTATCGGTATCAGGGGCAAAAAAAAAAAAACATGATAGAACTGGAAAAACCATAGATGTAATTAGCAGGCTCATTACTCACTTTCTCAACCTACATGTTCCATTCAAAATGACACTCAACAATAAACCAGGCTGAAAAACATGGCAATCTCTATATATTGCTCAATGCTGGTCTATAACTGACATTCTGAGCCAGCGTTCTAGAGGTTTCTGTTACTGTTTTACTCAAAACATCACATGCCATGTGAATATCAGTCATATGATTTAGCATCATGAAATGCTGTGTATTTACTGTCAGGGTCAGGAAAAGATGGTAAAATCTGATCAGGTGTTCCAGAACAACTCTAACCAAATACCTACGCATTAAGCATTGCACCCCTTATGGCATTTAAAGGGTTCTGATACTCGTATACACTCACCAGCCACTTCATTAGATACACCAGTTCAACTGTTTAACACAAATATCTAACCAGCCAATCACATGGTTGAAACTCAGTGCATTTAAGCATGGTCCTGCCAACCAGCTGAGGTTCGCACTAAGTATCAGAATGGGGAAGAAATGTGATTTAAGTGACTTCAAAAGTGGCATGTTTGTTAGTGCTTGACGAGCTGGGCTGAATGTTTCAAAAACTGCTGATCTAAAGGAATTTTCACACACAGCCATCTCTAGGGTTTACAGAAAATGGTCCAAAAAATTATACAGTCAGCAGCAGTTCTCTGGGCAAAAATGCCTTGATGCCTACCCACTCGATACAATCGAGGTATGGGGTAGACCATCTCTGAATCCACAGCACGTTAAACCTTGAAGCAGATGGACTACATCAACAAAAAAACCACACAGACTGCAACTCCCATCTGCTAAGAGCAAGCAACTGAGTCTAAAATTCATACAGGCTCACCAAAATTGGACAACAGAAGACTGGAAAAACGTTGCCTGTTCTGATGAGCCTCGATTTCTGCTGTGGCATTCAGATGGTTGTTTCAGAATTTGGAGTGAACAGCATGGATCCAACCTTGTATCAGTGGTTCAGGCTGTTTTTGGTCTAACAGAGTGGGGGATATTTTCTGGACCCTAAGCATCGTTTAAACACCACAGCCTACCTGAGTACTGCGCTGACCATGTTCATCTGTTTATGACCAGTGTACTATCTTCTACGTGCGATGTCATGAGGCTCAAAATCTCAAACAGGTTTGTTGACCATGACAATGAGTTAACTGGCCTCCACAGTCACCAGATCTAAATCCAATAGAGCACCTTTGGGATGTAGTGGTAGGGATGATTCACAAGATGATCCGCAGCAATTATGTGATGGCATTATGTCAATATGGACCAAAAGGTGTTTCCAGAACCTTGTTGACTTCATGTCACAAAGAAATAAGGCAGTTCTGAAGGCAAAAGTGGGTTCGACCCAGTACTAGCAAGGTGTACTTAAAGTGGCCAGTGAGTATACAGTTTATGCAATTAAGGACCAATCAGACACTGTTATTTAGCACCACTTTGGAAGGAAGCCGAGAAACTATTCTTCTATATAATGTTCATAAAGTCCTGATCGTTCTTGAGCATGTTGCTCAGAGACCTGTAAGTGTACCACAAGTCTGACATCAGGGAAAAGGGAAAGGCTATGGAAATGGCTTTTGTTTAAAGAACTTGCTCAATATGTCCACAATTACTCACAATAAACAACTCTATCCATTACTACAGTCAGCAAAAAGTTGGCAACAAGCCTGCTAATACTACTCTCTTTTAGGCCCATTGTCTGGTTTCAATCTGTTAAATTCAGCAGCTTCTCTTCGACTTTGAGTAGAATTATACATAATTACCCTATACCACAACATATATGGAGCACCCTGTATACTCTAGTTAAAATAAAACGTTCAGATGGCATTTGCAGCAGGTATCAGTGAGCGGTTTCATAGCGAACCCTGCTCAAAAGACCCCACCTTGATTGGCAAATGATCATTGCAAACCTAAAACTCCCAGTTGAACCCACAAAATTGAAGAGAGTCTGTCTACATGTGCATGTTTAATAACAGCAAGCACATCGTCTTACCTGTTAGGCTCCTGACTATGAATTCCTTGCATGTGAGTCTGCAGGTGTGGCGTGTGTGTTTATAAAAGCAGTTGGAAATGGCGTCAGGTGTGTACATGCACTCTCCAAGGAGTCTCTTCCTTGCCCCTGGACTCAGAGGACGCTGGGAGGCAGTGTTAATACCGCAATGTGGAGTGATTGGGTTTCAGCAACAGGACAAACCTCTGGTGTCTGATTCCCTTCCAACAATGCACACCAATATTGCCATTTCTGCCAGGCTCAACCAACCATTCCTGGCTTGTTCGATCAAAGGGCTGCACTTTTTCTTAACAAAAAAAAAACATCGTGGAAACACAATGGTAGACAAAGGGGCTATACAAGATACATATGCATGTCAGCTCCTACTCTCGCTTTCAGTGAGCAGCAATAACACACCACCACACGAGCTTTATTTAATCAGATCACGTTCTGATCTTTAGAAAAAGAATTTGCCTGCGCTTTATTGTGAACTTAAACAGGTCTGGACTGGTTGAACTGATCTGAAACTGGTTTGGTTATGCCTGTTAGTACTACTTTCTCAACACTTAACAATAGTTGGCCATATTCCATTTTCTGGTCAAAGGACACAGACTACTTGTGTAATGCTTGTTGCAAAACCCAGTAAATGACTTCATTCAGGCTAAATTGTTTAAACCACACAGGTTTACCCACTTACATAACAAGAACTAAGTGGAACTGTTAATGGCACCATTTGGTCCTGTACACATGAGCCATAGCATTTGGTATGGGATCCATACAGAGTCCCAGCCGTTAACGTTAATGTAGTCCTAACCACACACCTGTTCACACTCATTAACACAAGCGCGATAACGAAGCCGGCGATAGAAGTCTTTAAACATTACTTACCGGTAATTTATCGACTCCCAGCAGTGTTCACGAGTGAGAACTTCCCATAAGTGACATGTCCAAAAAGAAACAAGTAGAACTTGTTCCTAAACATCTAACCTCGCTGCTTCCCTATGAAAAAAACTTACCCGACTGTCTACTGCAGAGCGAGAGCTGGCGAGGCAGGACCTCAGAATGGACCAATAAGCGAACAGAAGGCGTGGCTAACGCTATATTAGAAAGGACGAGGCAAGCTTGGCGGAGAGTGACTGAGTGAATGCATGCTATCTTATTAGCACTATGTGCAGCATTAATAAACATGTAGTAGGTGGGTTTGCGCCGTTTAACGACCGCATTTCGTTCTGTGAAACAGAACGTTGACCAAAATGGACATCATAGACAGTTTTTATGCTACTGTCATCTAAATACGAAAGGTATTTTCACAAGACAACGTAATGCAAACGATACGTCAATACATCAGAGATACCACTGAAAGCATGAGTGAAACCGTCTACACACCATCCTTCCACTGCATTTTTATTTTATGGAAATTCGCAATAATTATAAAAAATGCAGTAATGTACTGTTAGGACCGTGTGTTAAGAGAGTGGTATGATGG